>JAQJVL010006319.1:0-29799 GCA_035578905.1 Stictocephala bisonia
AAAATTAAAACCCAAAGCAACAGGATTTGTGTGTAATACCATCTCTTTCTTATCTATATGTTGAGGGTAAGCTACTTTTAAGCGATGGCAACGCTACTGCCGCAACAAAGTTTGTCAATAACGCAATAGCTTTTCTCTTTGACGAGATGCGGTATGAATTGAACGGTGTAGAGATTGACAGGGTGAAGAATCCTGGTATTACTACTACACTAAGGGGTATGCGTCACTGAGTGAATTGGAACTGAAGAGTACCGGATGTTGGGCCTCTACGTCTGCTAATCTGTTGTACAGACTTGATGAAGATAATGTTGAAGAGAAGGGGAACTTTAGCTTTTGTATACCTCTTAACCGGCTTTTTGGTTTTGCCGAACAGTGGAACAGTGAAGAAGAAGAAGAAGAAGAAGAAGAAGACCCTCCGTGTCTTTGGCATAACGTCTACGCTTCAGGATTTAACTGCACACAGACCAATGTTAGCAAAATGGCGTCTTGGTGTATGCAAAACTTGTCCAAGATCGACATGACCGAGGTATCGGTGCGTGAAAAGACATTCACTAATTGGAAACATACAACACCCACTCCTCGACAGTTGGCCGAACATGGGTTTGTAAGGATTGCCGACACTGTGGACAGCACAAAATGACCTTATGATGACATAGCTCATGATCATGAGTTCAACTCACCATTCTGTAAGTACATTCAGTACAGGCGGCAGAAGTCGGAAAAGTAAGCGGAGGAAACCTTTTTAAAGCAGCCCAAACAGGTCTTCGATATTGAACTTGTCAAATTATGCAGTGCTTGAAATTCTCCAATCCTCCAGTCACCGCAGTACATACTATATACGAAGAAGACAGGAATTCCCCATGGATTTTTGTTGCTGCCGACCGAATCAGGTTTAAAGCTCGCATTGTGAAACTGACGTCACTCCTATCAGCAGTCATCGAACGTAAATTAACACATATAGCGAATTGTACAAAAACTGATCACAGCTGCTGTAACTTTTCAAAATAAATGTATACTACTTTATTCATCTTTTTCTTTCTTTATTCCATAACTTATTTCCAGACGAACATATTACGCTAGACTTCCTTTCTCACGGACCACCCATCACCACCGGCTAGTCTACATGTACATCCCCTACCTGGCACCAGTAAATGTCAAGTGCAAAGCCTCGACGTCGCCTGCTCGACCACGGACCTCGCCCACCGGCCGGGCTACACACACAGCCTTCATACCGTCTATTTTGCCGTAAAACTTTTATCCTTCGATTTGCTAAATCGAAGGATTTATACCCTACTGTCGTGAGATTTCTTGTTTCAAGTTAACTTGAAGGAGAACAAGTTCGCAGACAAGACATTGAATCAGTCAATATTAATGCCCCACACGGGTCATTTGTGGTTCTTGAGTTACGTCGTGAGATTTTTTGTTTCAAGTTAACTTGAAGGAGAACAAGTTCGCAGACAACACATTGAATCAGTCAATATTAACGCCCCACAGGGGTCATTTGTGGTTCTTGAGTTACGTTGTGAGATTTTTTGTTTCAAGTTAATCTGAAGGAGAACAAGTTCGCAGACAAGACATTGAATCAGTTAATATTAATGCCCCACAGGGGTCATTTGTGGTTCTTGAGTTACGTCATGAGATTTTTTGTTTCAAGTTAACTTGAAGGAGAACAAGTTCGAAAACAAGACATTGAATCAGTCAATATTAACGCCCCACAGGGGTCATTTGTTGTTCTTGAGTTACGTCGTGAGATTTTTTGTTTCAAGTTAACTTGAAGGAGAACAAGTTTGTAGCCAAGACATTGAATGGTCAATATTAACGCCCCACAGGGGTCATTTGTGATTCTTGAGTTACGTCGTGAGATTTTTTGTTTCAAGTAAACTTGAAGGAGAACAGGTTCGCAGACAAGACATTGAATCAGTCAATATTAATGCCCCACAAGGGTCATTTGTGGTTCTTGAGTTACGTCTGACATTTATTCTTCTAAGGTGTCTTGAAGGAGACCAGGTCCGCAGACAAGACATTTAATAAGTCAATATAAACGCCCCACAGGGGTCATTTGTGGTTCTTGAGTTACGTCGTGAGATTTGTTGTTCCATGTTAGTAGTAGGGAAAGGCCGATTCTAAGTCGTCCCATGAGGAGTTTTCGTCCCATGAGCCGGTCACGGGTGGGGGAAGGTCACGTGACCTTAATCATATTTTAATGGGCTTTGATTTGATTTTGATTGATTTTGATTTGTTTTGATTGACTGAATTGATTTTGATTGACTTTGATTTGACTTTGATTTGATTTTGATTGATTTTGATGACGGCTGCCACGTGACCGGATCCAAGATGGCGGCGGCCACATGACCGGATCCTAGATGGTGACCCTCAGTCCTGCCAACCTGGTGGGAATTTTCCCTCCCAATATTTCCCTCAAATTCCCTTCTTATACTATATAAAATACACTATTAGCCTTGTTATACTATATAAAAGACACTCAAACAGTGTATATTGTATTGCATGTGTATCTGTACACGTGTACCAAATTTGAGCGAAATCGGACGATAAATAACGAAAATAGATCCGGAGTGTTGGGGGTAAAGATAAGTCCAGAGACGACATATACATAATACAAACAGTTTATATTGTATGGCATGCGTATCTGTACACGTGTACCAAATTTGAGCGAAATCGGACGGTAAATAACGAAACTAGATCCAAAGGGGTGGGGGTAAAGATAAGTTCAAAGGTGTTATTCTTGGGAAAATTTTGTTATAGGTAGGTCGGAAATGGTGTACACAGGTGGGGCAGTAAAGACTTCCGGGGGGTCGAAAAAAAAATTCCAAGGCTCTAGGACGCACCGTTTTCGAGATATAAGCAAAAAACCACTTTTTACGATTCGATTTCTGTATCTCTCCTATAAATTAAGATTCAACACTTTACGCCCTATTACTCTGTAAAGGGAATGTATTGATTGTTTCGGAGAATACCTTCGGGGGTTTCCGGAGATTGTCGGGAACTTTCGGCAATCGTCGAGGTCCTGTGTAAGCACACCGGTCGGCAATCAGTTGTCGACGAGCTTTCGAGCGGCAAGTACTATTCTCTCCTGACTCTCTGATTCCTGCCTGCGCAGAACTTCTCTGTTGGTGAGTATTTAGAAAATATACGGTCGGTGTTAGAGACAGGCCTTGAGTCCTTGTGATTCGGCCAGTTTTAAACACCGATCAGTCCTTTAGCCAACTTTGCAAGGCTAAAATTTGCTAAAGGACTCGCGGGGGATTCCGTGAGAGTGGTGGGACGCACTCTCGGCCAACTTCGACTTGGCAGCGGATACCCGGGTGGGGCCAGCGTGTGACGCACTGGCTATTCCTCATAAGGCAACTGCCGTTAGGAGTCGTCACTAGGTTCCCTTAGCTTGCTTTTACCCTCCCCAGTGCCGTGTTAGAACACCGATGTGTCTAACACTGAGCCACTTTCTGGTCTTGTAAATTTTTCCTCATGATAAATAACAATTTCAATGTACAGACATGTACTTTGACGCTTTCGTACAGAATCAGTCATACGTCTGAGACATAACCTCACTTTTTGAGACTTTATTAATTGTACTCTCTAGGAACATAACCTAACTTATCTTATCTTCACCAAGATATTGAAAAACATTTTCTACAGAGTTTCTAGAATTACACATACCCGAGTAGATAGATATTGAGAGTTACGTCGTGAGATTTTTTGTTTCAAGTAAACTTGAAGGAGAACAGGTTCGCAGACAAGACATTGAATCAGTCAATATTAATGCCCCACAAGGGTCATTTGTGGTTCTTGAGTTACGTCTGACATTTATTCTTCTAAGGTGTCTTGAAGGAGACCAGGTCCGCAGACAAGACATTGAATAAGTCAATATAAACGCCCCACAGGGGTCATTTGTGGTTCTTGAGTTACGTCGTGAGATTTGTTGTTCCATGTTAGTAGTAGGGAAAGGCCGATTCTAAGTCGTCCCATGAGGAGTTTTCGTCCCATGAGCCGGTCACGGGTGGGGGAAGGTCACGTGACCTTAATCATATTTTAATGGGCTTTGATTTGATTTTGATTGATTTTGATTTGTTTTGATTGACTGAATTGATTTTGATTGACTTTGATTTGACTTTGATTTGATTTTGATTGATTTTGATGACGGCTGCCACGTGACCGGATCCAAGATGGCGGCGGCCACATGACCGGATCCTAGATGGTGACCCTCAGTCCTGCCAACCTGGTGGGAATTTTCCCTCCCAATATTTCCCTCAAATTCCCTTCTTATACTATATAAAATACACTATTAGCCTTGTTATACTATATAAAAGACACTCAAACAGTGTATATTGTATTGCATGTGTATCTGTACACGTGTACCAAATTTGAGCGAAATCGGACGATAAATAACGAAAATAGATCCGGAGTGTTGGGGGTAAAGATAAGTCCAGAGACGACATATACATAATACAAACAGTTTATATTGTATGGCATGCGTATCTGTACACGTGTACCAAATTTGAGCGAAATCGGACGGTAAATAACGAAACTAGATCCAAAGGGGTGGGGGTAAAGATAAGTTCAAAGGTGTTATTCTTGGGAAAATTTTGTTATAGGTAGGTCGGAAATGGTGTACACAGGTGGGGCAGTAAAGACTTCCGGGGGGTCGAAAAAAAAATTCCAAGGCTCTAGGACGCACCGTTTTCGAGATATAAGCAAAAAACCACTTTTTACGATTCGATTTCTGTATCTCTCCTATAAATTAAGATTCAACACTTTACGCCCTATTACTCTGTAAAGGGAATGTATTGATTGTTTCGGAGAATACCTTCGGGGGTTTCCGGAGATTGTCGGGAACTTTCGGCAATCGTCGAGGTCCTGTGTAAGCACACCGGTCGGCGATCAGTTGTCGACGAGCCTTCGAGCGGCAAGTACTATTCTCTCCTGACTCTCTGATTCCTGCCTGCGCAGAACTTCTCTGTTGGTGAGTATTTAGAAAATATACGGTCGGTGTTAGAGACAGGCCTTGAGTCCTTGTGATTCGGCCAGTTTTAAACACCGATCAGTCCTTTAGCCAACTTTGCAAGGCTAAAGTTTGCTAAAGGACTCGCGGGGGATTCCGTGAGAGTGGTGGGACGCACTCTCGGCCAACTTCAACTTGGCAGCGGATACCCGGGTGGGGCCAGCGTGTGACGCACTGGCTATTCCTCATAAGGCAACTGCCGTTAGGAGTCGTCACTAGGTTCCCTTAGCTTGCTTTTACCCTCCCCAGTGCCGTGTTAGAACACCGATGTGTCTAACACTGAGCCACTTTCTGGTCTTGTAAATTTTTCCTCATGATAAATAACAATTTCAATGTACAGACATGTACTTTGACGCTTTCGTACAGAATCAGTCATACGTCTGAGACATAACCTCACTTTTTGAGACTTTATTCATTGTACTCTCTAGGAACATAACCTAACTTATCTTATCTTCACCAAGATATTGAAAAACATTTTCTACAGAGTTTCTAGAATTACACATACCCGAGTAGATAGATATTGAGAGTTTTACCAAAGTTATTACATAACCTCACTTTTTGAGACTTTATTTATTGTAAGTTTAAGAGAACATAACCTCACTTTTTGAGACTTCATTTAATGTAAGTCTGGAACATAACCTCACATTTTAGAACTTAGCAGACCCTAAATGTACTATGCTCAATTCTTTTGTAATTCCTCAAGTAGACAAATTACTAACATAACCTCACTTACGATCTAAAATATAGCAGGATCTTTTGTTATTTTTTGACTAACGTAGTAGCATCTAATAAAATAATATTTTGATTCACGTAGTAGTAATATATATTACGATGGTTTCAGGTCAAACCTCATTCAGTCTCAGACTTTTGAACGAGACACATCTAGCAGCTCCGCTATTTACAACGCATCTATTGCAACCGTATAGTAAGTATACATAACCTATAAATTCATTTTACTCTCTAGGAACATAACCTAACTTATCTTACCTCCACCAAGATATTGAAAAACATTTTCTACAGACATTTCTAGTATTATACATACCCAAGTAGATAGATATTGAGAGTTTTACGATATTGTGTTTCATTTGTTGCAGATCAGCCATCCTCACAGGAACCTTCTACCACTCCATCACTTGACTTCGTCTTCCTACGGCAACCGCACCCATCTAATACATGTAAGCCCTTATATATCATTACTATAGTAGTACCCCTAAGCAAATTTAAGACTTAGATTACCGTTCTCTTTACGGTATTTGCATAGAATACCTTAATGACCATGTTACTAATACAAATTGTCCATCTGTTTCAGCATGAATAGTAACCAGGCTCCCTGCCCTAGATGCGGCAAGCTCGTATCTCGGAAGAACATAGCTCGCCACCTCATGAGCTGCGCCGGACCTACAACAACCATCGAGCCCCAGCGACCTTGCCCTTCCTGCGGGACGATGATTACTCTCTCCAACCGTAGCAACCACCTCAAGAAGTGCAACCCCACTCACCTCAAGAGGAAGAATGAGGAGGAACCCACCCCCTCAACTTCCAAGATGGCTCGCTTCGAGATCGACCCCCAACCGTCAACCAGCACTTCCATCATCAATACCGTCCGTTCCACTATTGTTAACGCATATAACAACGTGAAGGCGACTATGGGAACCATTATTGGAAGAAAACAGCTCCAAATAGAAGAAGTTGAAAGCGCCTTCAATAGTCGGATGAAAACCTATCTTATAAAGAAAACTCCGAATACGAAGGATCCTGCTTCATTTCTTCGAACTTCTCGACCACTGCTCCAAGAGAAAATTGTGGAGCACATCAGAGCTGAAAACATCAAGACCAACGTTGTATTCCTTGTAGAGTATAAGAAGCCCGTCAACGATCTGGAAGAGACCAAGGAAATGAATTTCAAAACGAAAAATTCAACCATTTTACCTATCACCGATATCGAGGACTATTTAAAGGACGTCGAGGGTCAGCTTCTCGCAGAAATGGATGAATTTTATGCCAAAGGATCGGGGTGGTCCATCAAGAAAATCATATCAGTGAAACTAGCTGTCAATAAATACGTCCCACTGCGCGGATCTACATATATAGAGCTTTTCAAGAATATCACCACCAAGAAGGCCGTGCTAAACGTGATGAATAATGACGAAAAGTGCTTTATATGGTCAGTGCTGGCAGCCCTACATCCTGTAGATTACGTAGAGAATCCTCAACGTGTGCAACACTACCTGCCTTACGAGAATGAACTGGAACAGTTTCTACGAGATATCGCCTTCCCTGTCAGTCTTGACAACATCCAGCTGTTTGAGAAGCGATCAGGCATATCGATCAACGTATACGCATACGATGAAGGTTTGTGGTCTACCCCCTACGCATAACGAATCAATAGCAGCATATACACATCGACCTACTGTACATCAAAGATGTGTACTTTTATTAGCCAACGCTCACTACTGTCTAATAAAAGATCTTAGCAGATTGGTCAGTAGTCAATTCTCCAAGCATGGGCATAAGACGTGGATATGCCGCCGCTGTCTCCAACACTATAGCCGCGAGGATTTGCTATCCTCCCATCTCGAGTATTGTAAGGAGCACGATCCAGTCCGCATCGAGATGCCCAAGGAAGGAAGTAAAATCAAATTCGAAGAGGGTAACAAAAAGATGCGAGTTCCGTTTGCTGGTTATGCTGACTTCGAATGTATGCTGGAACCCATAGAAAACCAGCAAGAAGAAGAACAAGAAGAATTTCAAGAGAATCAACAACCCAAACACTCATCTACGAAGAAGTACCAAAAACACAACGCCATTAGTTTCTCCTATTACATTGTGTATGCCGATGGAGAATATGGTCCACCTGTAAAATACTTTGGAGAGGACGCCGCCAAAACCTTTGTAGAGAGTTTATTCAATGAGTCGAGGAAAATTCTTCACCTTTACTCCAAAGCAGCAGCAAAACCAATGGAAATCACCCCAGAAGATATGAATACCATTACCAACTCAACAGTCTGCCACATCTGCGAGAAGCCATTTACGAATCTCGAAGACTACAAAGTTAGAGATCACGACCACTTGACTGGGAAATTCAGAGGTGTAGCCCACAACAACTGCAACCTGAAATATAGAAAGCCAAATTTCATACCAATCTTTATGCACAATCTGAGCGGCTACGATACCCACCTATTCATAAAGATGTTTGGCTTAAACGATGAAACCATCAGCGTGATACCGAACAACGAAGAGCGCAATATCTCTTACACCGTAGAGATAGAGGGTGGAGTCAAGCTGAGAATCCTCGACCGTGTCGCTTTATGGCAATGAGTCTCGAGAAGCTGGCAAAAAACTTGGAATTGTCTCAGTTTTGTCATACAACCAAGTATTACTCTGGAGAACAGCTCAAGCTGCTGGTCAAGAAGGGAATTTATCCCTACGATTTTATGGATGCTCCTGAGAAATACCAACTTACTTCACTTCCAGCACAGAAGGATTTCTATAACAAGCTAAACAAGACTGACATCGAGGATAAAGAATACCAACACGCCAAGACAGTGTGGGAGACGTTTAAAATTCGAGATATGAAGGAGTACACCTTATTATATAATCAAACAGATGTGTTGCTCTTGGCAAATATCATCGAGAACTTTAGGGATGTATGTCTAGAGACATATAAACTGGATCCAGCCTGGTACTTCACCGCTCCAGGACTGGCGTGGAGTGCAATGTTGAAGACCACCAAGATAGAGCTCGAACTTCTCACCAACAACGAGATGCGGCTTATGATTACCAAAGGGATCAGAAGAGGAGTATCCCAGTGTTCGCACCGATATGCAAAAGCCAATAACCCGTATATGGATGATTACAACGTGGAGAAGGCAAGCACCTACCTCTTGTATCTGGACGCATAACCTATATGGCTGGGCCATGAGTCAACCAATGCCATGCTCAGAGTTCAAATGGGTAGAAGATCCCGAATCAATTGATGTCATGGAGATAGCGGACGACGATCAAACTGGGTACATCTTGGAAGTCGACTTGGAGTATCCCCGGGCACTTCACGATGCCCACTCTGACTATCCTCTCGCACCTGAACAGCTTGTACCTCCAGGATCCAAAGATAAAAAGCTACTGCTCACACTCTTCCATGAGGAAAAGTATGTTCTTCACTATCGCAACCTGAAGCAATATATTACCCTTGGATTGATACTAAAGAAGATACATCGAGCCATCAGCTTCTCGCAATGCGCATGGCTGAGAACATACATTGACCTCAACACCAACAAGACAACCCAAGCCAAAAACGAGTTCGAGAAGGAGTTTTTTAAACTCATGAATAACTCTGTATTCGGGAAAACCATGGAAAACATATTGAACAGAGTTGATATTCGTCTCGCAACCAAGGACAAACAAGCTGACAAGTGGATAGCCCAGCCAAATTTCAAAAGTCGAACCATCTTTACGAAAAATCTTGCAGGAGTGCATATGGGTAAAACCCGTCTGATGTTCAACAAGGCAATCTATGTTGGAATGAGTATATTAGATCTTTCAAAGACTCTGATGTATGATTTTTATTATGAGGTCATCAAGAAGAGATATGGGGAGAGAGCTCAGCTACAGTATACGGATACCGATTCCTTAACTTATCAGATTGAAACTGAAAATGTATACAACGACATGAAGTGTATGATAAACTTATTCGACACAAGTGGTTATCCGAATCCTAACCGATACGGAATGCCTATTATCAACAAGAAAGTCATTGGTAAGTTTAAGGATGAACTGAACGGACGCATTATGTATGAACACGTAGGTCTGCGTTCCAAGATGTACGCCAGCAGATCGGAGATTGATCCTGAGAATCCAGGACAGAAAGGAATTTTAAAGAAAGCCAAGGGAGTCAAAAAGACCGTGATCGACAAAGATATAGAGTTTGAAGATTATACAGAGGGCCTCAAGATATTTACCCAATTATACAGCACAGTTGATGTTAATTTAAAGATCATCAGCAGAACAAGTACGAAGAGTGTGAGATTCGTAGACGGATGAACATAATACGCAGTTACAAGCACGACCTGTATAGCGTAAAGCAAGCCAAGATTGCTCTGTCAGCAGTGGACGACAAGAGATACATTATGGAAGGAGGAATCAAGACTGTACCCTGGGGTCACTACTCCATCGATGAAGAGATTATGTTACATCGAGCTGCTTTGGACGCAATGTTGGTCGAGTAAGACTACAAGAGCACAAGAGTACAGGAGGTAGCAATAAGAAGAAGGTCGGCTACCACTTTCCGCAGCGGGGAGGGGCTGTAAAATCCCGTAAATGTAATGACCGAAATGTATTGTTTCGGAGAATAGCTTCGGGGTTTTCCGGAGATTGTCGGGAATGGCTATGGCTCCCTTCTTCTCGCTGTACACAGAGTAATGATTAATGTTGTGTATCTTCATTAGCTTGGCGAATCCAGCGTTGTAAAACTCTCGGCAATGTAGAAATACCAGCAGTTGAAAATCAGCATCATGAAGGAGATGGTAAACCCCCAAAATGCAAGTACTGTCCCAAAAAAAAGAACAGGTATACAACCAACAAGTGCAGTGAATGCAAGGGGCCGGTTTGTAAAGAGCACATTCACTCAACAGTTTTTATTTGTAACGAATGTTTCAAACAGGACAATGAGTAATAAAGGATAAAGTCATAAACATGTTTTTACCAATGTATTGTTTCTTTTTATAATAATAATGTGGAATTAATGTTAATGTAAAATTGTGTTTTTAAAGCTCCTGTACCTTAAATATTACTAACTTTATTATCAAGTAACAAAGTAAATAATAATAAAAAAGTTCATGTCAGAATCCTAAAAAGCCTATGAAAAAGCAACTTTTTTAATTTTTTGCTTTGGAATAAAAAATATTATCAAGTGTTAATTGATAAAAATATAAGTTTAAGATATATACTATGATAACACGTTATACATTTTAAAATTATATATCAATATAACATTAAAAAGTATAAATAACTTAATTTAGTGTTGGGTGAGAAAAGATCTCTACACGCGACTAACAGCGTGATATTTTTAGACGCGACTAACGGCGGGTTAAATCTAAATTAAACCTATCTCTCTTAAGCTGTCTCCATACAAAATTCTTATAATCTATCATTTCTCTAATTTCATTAGATATCCAAGGATTTCTTTTGTTACTAAGATTACATCTTATTTGTACCTTTGAATTATCATGTATATATTTACATTTTTTTACAATCTCACTGTATTTATCAGTAGGGTTATTTAGATCTAAGATAGGCCACCAGTTCTCCTGCCTAATTGCAACATTTACTTTTTTTGAACTAATGACTTTCTTTACTTTATTTATATTGACATCTAATTTAGGTTTATTAAAACTAATTACCAGTCCTGTCCAATAATAGTCAGCTATTTTATCTTCTATTATATAAGCCTCATAACTGTAATCTGACAACCTTATGTTTACATGATCCAAGCAACTAGATACCAGTTTATTGTTATAAAAGTCTACTCTGGTAGGTTTCTTAATGGTATTTAAAAGTTCATATGTGTATAATATATCGAGATATGCATCAGAACCATATAATCCATTATGATAACACATATTAATATCTCCCAACATGATAAAGCGTCTCTCATTCATAACTATTTCTGACGATAGTAATTGCTCTAGATCTGTCATAAATAGATTAACATTGTTACTAGGGGGTAACCCGGGTTGTTAACCCAGGCTTTAATAACCCACGTTGTGTTAACCCAGGTTAGCCCAACCCAGACTGTAAATAGACTGCATTTTGGCTAAGAGTACATTTTATATATTATAACGAGGGAATTTGAGGGAAATTTTGCGGGAAATTTGGGAGGGTGGTAGCACTGTGTCCAGCTACCATCTTGGATCCGGTCACGTGGCCGCCACCATCTTGGATCAAGTCATGTGGCCGCCGCCATCAAAATCAAATAAAAATCAATCAAAATCGAATCAAAGTCAATCAAAGTCAATCAAAATCAAATCAAAGTCAATCAAAATCATATCACAACCCATTACAAATCGATTAAGGTCACGTGACCTTCCCCCACCCCCGACTCTTCATGGGACGTAAACTCTTCATGGGACGTCTTGAACTTCCCATTATACATCTACTGTTATGTATGATAAAGCGTCTCTCATTCATAACTATTTCTGACGATAGTAATTGCTCTAGATCTGTCATAAATAGATTAACATTGTTACTAGGGGGTAACCCGGGTTGTTAACCCAGGCTTTAATAACCCACGTTGTGTTAACCCAGGTTAGCCCAACCCAGACTGTAAATAGACTGCATTTTGGCTAAGAGTACACTTTATATATTATAACGAGGGAATTTGAGGGAAATTTGGCGGGAAATTTTGGAGGGTGGTAGCACTGTGTCCAGCTACCATCTTGGATCCGGTCACGTGGCCGCCACCATCTTATATCAAGTCATGTGACCGCCACCATCAAAATCAAATAAAAATCAATCAAAATCGAATCAAAGTCAATCAAAGTCAATCAAAATCAAATCAAAGTCAATCAAAATCAAATCAAAGTCAATCAAAATCATATCACAACCCATTAAAAATCGATTGAGGTCACGTGACCTTCCCCCACCCCCGACTCTTCATGGGACGTAAACTCTTCATGGGACGTCTTGAACTTCCCATTATACATCTACTGTTATGTAGGTAGGTAGGTAGGTTGTTCATGTGTGTTGGTGGTCTATCAAAGGTTTTATGTAATGGTTAGGTGGATGATCTATCAGAGTTGATGTATGTTGAGTAGGTGGGTGGCCAACCAAGAGTCTTATATGTAGATTTTGTGTTTGGTCTTTTGTGTGTTGTTTTGAGCACAAACTAAGTTTATAAAGAGTCTATTAGATAATTTTAAAGGTTTTTTAATGTTTAGAAAAACCGATTTAACCAGTTTTCTTTCACGGTGAGTATTTAATTCCTCACTACCCTCAAGTACGCTGAAGGCAAAACTTAAGAGCATTGCCTAATTCCCATGGCACGCTCCCGATAGAGGTCTGGTAACCCCCACGGGTAGTTTAATGTAACTTGCCCCAACCATCGCAAGTTACGGTGATAGCCAACCAACAAAATGCTACCTCCCAGTATTATTTAATTATTGTTTTTTTATAATTTTTTTGTATTTATTTTTTGTATTTTTTGGGTCCCTCTGTAAGTAAAGACATCACTTTACTTAGAGAAGCCTTTCAATGTGACGTACAGACTTACAAAGGGGTTTTTATTTATAAATTTGTTTTTATTATTTTTTAATTCTGTTTTTTTACAGTAGGTTTTTGTGTTTTTTTCTTTTTTTATAGGTTACTCTCCCTCACACACAGGACCTACGGATACTGTCCAGCCATAGAGTGTAACATTCAATCATACACGTACCTTACGAGGGCCCGGACTGCGACTCAAGGTCTTACGGGGATTAGCCCAGCCCTAAGCTGCAGGACTGCCTCAGGTCTTATGCGTTTTACGGCTGCCTTAGAGAACAGTCGGGCGATTTTTTTTTAATTTGGGCCGCCCTCACCTCGATGGTACGGTATTCTATAGAAATTCACACAGAGCTGGAGATATCCGTTAATAAATTTTAGTTATGTAAACTCACAAAAGTGTCCATATTATAACAGAATTTATTTTACAGATTGTTTTTTAAAGGTTGACGGTAAAAGAGTTTACTTAAAACTAACTTAACATTACTTACCTGGCGTAGGAGTTACCGTAATTAAGAAGAAGGTTCGTCCAGTACGAGGTTTTTACATTGCACTACGGACGGGTTGAGCCCATCCAATGTCGTAAATTGGGTTTCTACGGACATGTTAGTAACCTGTAACAGTGTGGTACTGTTAAAAGTATTACTCGTAGACTTTGCATGTACATTGAAACTGCTAAAGGGCCTGGTTATTTACAAATATTACAAATTTACGGATAAGTTATGTACAAATCTTCATATATACAAAGAAACTGTCCAATATTACATTTTCAATATGATACTGTGATAAATATTTTAGAAAGGTTTAACAAAGTTCCGATGTAGTGGGATCGACGCCATTAGTGCGATAAGGATGGATGTGGTGGGGGGAGGGAGTGGTGGTCAGTCATAGGTTAACGGTTCTGGAAAGACGTTCTGACAGTATGCAATTTTAGTTGTTCTTTTATTAATTTTTATGTTTGAAGTGTATAGATTATTGTTTTTCTGTTTCAAAATTTATGTTTGAGTTATGGGTGAGTTTTAGTTTTTTATTAATGAAATCATGATCGTGTTCTAAAGCTCGTTTTTTACTAATTAAATGGTGACCGTATGCTAGTATATCAATTCCATTATTCAAGATGTATCTTTTATCGTCAAAAGGGGAAAGTGATAATTTTGAAATATTTTGTTTGTAAATTTTATGTTTTTCACTACGGATGTTTAAAGCGGATGTAGTTTTTAACGAATGATTTAAAAGACAATCTTTGTACATTTCATGTTTTAATTGTTTTTCTATTGCGACTCGGGGGACGCCTTTGGCTACCTTCTTTTCCTCTAGATCATAATTTAAAACAGAGTAGCATTTCGCTCTCAAGCCAATTATTTCTTTAGCAGGTTTTGAATTTAGTTCGTCTTTAAATTTTCCTAACACTTTTTTGTTTTCTACACTATAACATTGGTGGCTAGGTGGATAGTCGGACGTGTCAAAAAGGTATAATTCGTTTTTCATATCTGCGTAAACGTCGGGAGTATATATGTTGTAGAATAGTGAGTCTGTGTCAGTCATACAAAGTTTTATGTTTTTCCCATACTTTGCAATTGCCCAGTTGTAGTGAAAGTTGTACATTATTAATTTTGAAATTTCCAGTACTGTAAATCCAACATAAATGGATCTGTTTAAAAAGATCGTTTGTTTTTTCAAAGCCAATCCCGCGATATCTTTATTGTATGCGAAAAATGTTTTAAGTCTGGGACTAGCTGTCCATTTAACTAATTGTTTTTCGTTATTTACAAGTTTAAAATCAATACGCGACCTAACATTTTCCAATGATTTCCCGTACGTAGCGTTGTTCATTAACTTAAAAAAATCTTTTTCAAAGTTATTTTTGGCACATTTTCTTTTCTCTGTATTAAAATTAATAAATGGGGCTAACCAGGCAGACTGTTTAAAACTTAGAGCTCTGTGGATTTTGGTCAGTACAAGTCCCAGTTGTAAGTATAGTTTTAGAGTCCTGTAGTGTAAGTCGTATTTTGTTTTGTCACATAGAGTAGTTAGTAGTTTTTCGGTCTTGGCGGGTTTATAGTTGAGTTCATGAAGCAAGTCCTTACAGTAGGGGGAAAGCATGTCGTCTGTCACTACTTTTCGTTCGGGGGCCAGTAGAAAGTCAGAATGTAAGTCGTGTAAATGGTCTGGGTAGTGTAAGTCGACTTCTAAAATATATCCAGTGTCAGAGTCGTCGGGTACTTTTGTAAAGTCAATGTCTTGAGGGTCAGTCCATTTAAGGGCAGTCTGACCTGAAAAAATTAATTTTTTTCTGAATTTCTGTTTTTTATTGATTATTTTTCTTTGAAATGTCCTGAATCCAATGATATATAACACTTAAGGATAATAAAACTACATCATGCTGTAAAAAAATTAAATAAGTAGGTCTGCACAGCGTTTGAGGCGAAGTTTTGGAGCCTGCAGTAGTTTGCGGCGCGCATACACTACATATAGTAATGATTTGGTTGTGTTTGTTGCTGTGATTTAGGTTTCTACAGTTGCCTACTCTGCTTGCAAAGTATGTTTTTTTGTTGTTTACTTCTGCTGTCAGTTTTTTGAGTGTTTGTGTTGTTGTTATTGAAAAGTGGTAGCTAATGTGAAATGTGTATAATTGTATTGTTTGTTCTAGTGTTGTTGTCATAGTGATTGTTGTCGTAGTGATTGTTTTAAATAATTATTATGGCTAATAAAAAGAAAATTGGAAACAGGAGACATGCTTTCAAAGCTAGGAAGATTGTTGGGAAATCTAAACCTCAAACCCCAGATGAGCCTAGGCCTATTTCATCTTCTAAACCAAGCACATCTTCAAGATCAAAGGAGAAACTAGACTATAACTTCTCTGTATATAACATCAAAAATGAAAGTCTGGAATATGAAATATTTGATGTAAGTATTCTGAAAAATATTTTTACTGAAGTAGCTGTCTGCAGGTTATGCCATGGTTCCCTTAGCCTATCAAAAACATCTGCGGTTGGCTTAGCTACTGAATTAAGTATCACCTGCCTAAGTTGTGATCATAACTTGAAAGTAATGAACTGCAGTAAGATAACTAGGCCTAAACCTGATGAAAATGGTTCAACTGAGCATATTTACTACGACTTGAACTTTAGGCTTGTATACGGTATGCGGGTTATAGGTAAAGGTTATACATCGGCTCGCACTTTTTGTGGTATGATGAACCTCCCGCCACCGCCTACTGAGTATAAAAAATTTGAGGACATTCTAAGGGTTGCAGTACAAACTGTATGTAATGACTCAATGAAGGCTGCAGTAGACGAGGCAGTCACAGTAAATGAAAACAACAGAGATTTGTGTGTAGCTTTAGATGGCTCCTGGCAGAAGAGAGGCCACGTTTCACTGAACGGAATAGTCTCTCTGACATCAGCCGATACCGCAAATGTCCTTGACATTCATGTAATGTCCAAGTATTGCCAGTGCCCAAATAAGCGTACTCAACATCTTGATTCTTGCTTAGCAAATTATTCGGGAACTAGCGGTGGAATGGAAGTAAGTGGGACAGTTCAGTTATTTGAAAGATCCGTTCCACGCTACAACATTCGATACCTCGAATACTTGGGAGATGGTGATACTAATGCCTACAAGTCAGTTTGTGATGCACAACCCTATGGCCCAGATGTTGAAATAAACAAAATTGAATGTGTAGGCCATGTGTAAAAGCGCATGGGGAGTAGGCTCATGACCCTGAGAAGCACATTGAAAACTCCGTTGGCTGACGGTAAAAAGCTTACCGGAAAAATCGCCTAACTGAACTTGCAGTGAAAAAGTTTCAAATTTACTATGGCTTGGCCATTAGAAGGAATCAAAATAATTTAGAAGGCATGAGACAGGCTGTCTGGGCTATATATTTCCATGTATTAGCAAATAATGAGAACCCCTGCCACCAGCTCTGACCCAAGGATGAAAATACTTGGTGCAAATTTAATATTGCCAAAAAAAATAAACAGACGTATGACCACAGGGAACATTTTCACTTGCCAAGTGTAATTATGCAAGAACTTAGGCCTACATTCAAAGCCCTATCAGAACCTGCATTGTTGAAGAAGTGTTTAAAAGGGAAGACTCAAAACCCCAATGAAAGTTTAAACAATATTATTTGGTGTCGGGTCCCAAAAAGAACCTTTGTAAGTCTGGACACCCTCAGCTTTGGAGTATTTGATGCAGTAATATCATACAATGATGGCTAATTGTCCAAAATAAAAGTTTTAGAACATATGGGGTTTGCTGCTGGGCTCAACATGGTCAAAGCTATGAGGCGTCTTGATTGGGAGCGAGTCTACAAAGCCGAAAAAGCTGTACAAGACATTGAAAAAAAGATTCGTCAAGCCAGCGTTCTTGCAAAAAGGAAGTTGGAGGACCTCTATGCTGAAGCAGAAGATCCTGACAACCCTTCTTACAGTGCTGGACACTACTGACAACGAGTAAAGCCATAATTTTTCTTTATAATTAGTTACTTCAATCGTATTTTCGCGTTTTCCGAAAACTAGCTTTTTTCAAACGAGATGTCACATATCTCGGGAACTAATAAAGATATCTTCACAATTTTTTTTACAGGTACATATCAATAAATACTAGTGACTGACACAGGCTTTTGCTGTTTTTTCAGATGTAGGCAGAGATATAAAATATTAATAAAAAAATCAATTAAAAAAATCAATTTTTTTATAATTCCCTAAAAAATTCAAATTTACTAATAAAGACAAAATATTGTGTCTGTCACTAGACATTAAGCCAATCTAAAAAAAAAAAAATATTAACCTAGGCCTATTACTTTAATAGTAAAGTGACATTTGGTTAACATTACGTTATATGGAAGTCGGACTGCCCTTAAAACCAGACTCTGGGAGTCTATCAGACATACTGATTCCGTACAAATTATTACAGTCAAGATAAAGTAGGTAGTTGGTGGGTTTTGTCTTGTCAAAGTTGGGTAAGTAAGGGTTGTTGGTCTGGGCGTACCGGTTGGGTATCATGGAGACACCGCCCCGGATCCCAGACTCGACAAAGAGGTGTTGGTCTATGTCAGTGAGTAGTTCAAGATGTACGTCTGTCATTTTTAACATGGAATTCCATGCCAGTCCAGGGGCAGAGTAGACGTTACATGGGTCAATCCCGTAGTAAGTCATACTAGTGGTTCTACAATTTTCAAACACGTCTGCCAGTAATAGTACGTCTGTAAGTAGGTACAGGTCGTGGTACTGTTTCAAAGTGGTCATACCAAAGGTTGACCACACAGTCTGTGCGTGTACGTAGTCTTCGTCAGTGATATGTGTTTTGGTCAGGTCGTTGTAGAACGCCTCCTTGGGAGGTAGTTCAGTATCGTTAAATTTTGATTCGTCTGTCATGTATGTATAGGGAAAGACACCTTTGCGTAGAAGTAAGTCAGTGTTGGTCATACACTGCCCTAAAATTTTGAATTTTGATGCTCCGTCAGAAACTAAGTTAGATACGAGTGTGTCCAAAGAAGCGTTAAGGAATTGGAGTGAGTCCAAAAATCGTAAAGATTCAAGGGTGACTGAAATGTACCGCTCACTAGTTGTAGCGATACATGACAGTTTTTCTTTTTTAAATTTGCCTAGCCCTTGAATCAAGTGGTGGCAGTCGTATCCTCGCAAGTTGTGGAAGAACACCGGAATGTGATCGGGAACTTTATAGTTTAAATTACATGAATTGTGGGCGGGTCCCAAGAACTCACCTGTTAGGTGGTTATGGTTAGCTACTTTGTCTCCATCTAAAGGTTTTTGACAAAGGTGACAAGTGGAAGCATTTTTGAAAACAATTTTGTCTTGTGGAGACATATTAATCGGAATGTTTTTATGAATAATTGGTAAGAGTTCCTCAGACTCCTCAATCAAACAATTTAGAAAAGTATCTACAACGTCGGGGCCGCTATAGACTTTAGGATGTTTTACTGGTTTGCCATTACTGTCAATGATTACGTAACAAAAACCAGAGGGGACGTGATGGGCAGTGTTGGTCGTGTGTGACGTAGATGGGTCGTTATTTGTAGTAGGGATAGGTACGACAAAGGACTCGAAGTCACAGTAAATAGTGAAGGGTACTTTGTGTGTTAGAGTATAGTTTTTAAAATACATAAGTTTTTCGTCTTCAGTAGGAAGTCTAGTCTTTTGTGCACCGTGAGGTGAGCACAAAGGTAAGTGGTTAGTAAGTGAGTCGTACGTATAAAATCTGTGTAGGCAGTAGTCACAGTAGAACCTAACACCATCGTGTTTAGTCAAGTGAGCTAAAAGTCGGGAAGAGTTAGTGATCAAACAGTAGTGGGAGGTAGTGTCAGTAGTCAGTAGCAGTAAGTTTACGTGGTGAGCTCTAAATTTTTCTTTTGTTATTCTTAGGGGGTAAATTTCGTCGTTTTCAAATCCAAAGACATTTACAGATAAAGCAGGGTTCAATTTTTCAAATTTATCGAGATCGGAAATTTTGGCAGGATAGCTAATCCCAGACATGTTTATATTATGTTCCAAGGAGTTATAATAACTTACTCGTCTATTTCGGTCAGGGAACAATTGGGCAAGTACAGAGTACAGGAAACATTTATTGTCGTCATTTTTAACATTTACAATTCCATGCATAGAGTTTGAGATTTTTTCGGAGTGAGTATGAAAGAAGAGGCGTACAGAGGTTGAAATTTAACAATAAACAAATCGAGTCGTCAACATTTTCTATTACCCACCCACTACCCTGGCTAACCCACTTAGCCACGCTTTCTAAAATTTTGTCTGTAGCTTCAGAGTATTGTACATCTAGAGAATCGGAAGGTAACAAAGGGCGGGTTTTACCGTGAAAGAAAGGTGTTGTTGTGATTTCTTCGTTGTTTATTGTTTTGGAAAATTTAATCTGGACCGCGATGTACCATTTAACTCCCCCGAGCCTGTTTAGGTGTTTATTTATTTCAGTCATGATTATATTTTTATGATCGGAAAGTACGATTAGGAGGTCAGTTCCTGCGGTGTCGAACCGACGGGAAATGGTCACAATATTGCGGTTTATGGCGTAGGATTCCATCTTTGATAATATTGAAACAAAATTAAATGATATTTATAATAATTCAAATCGAATTAAAAGCTCAAAAAGCAAGAGTATTCAAACTTTAGTCAATCAAACGTAAGGACTAATTATACTGTATACGGGACTTACTCTTGGTATATCACTTTCGAAATACCGTACAGAGAACGGTGTCCAAAATATAATAAAGAGAAAGTATTACTGATATCGAGTGGGAGCAAAGTCAAGGTACGTCTGATCGGCGCGAGCGCAGAAGCAGAAGTGAGAAAGATTGATTGTGTTGGTCGGTTAAATAGGGGTGGTAGCCAATCGGGTCGTAGCGATTGGATGCGGAGGCAGCAGCCAATCAGAGCACAGCATTTGGGTGTGCGCCAGATCGGTAGCCGACGGGTGAAGAGCGTACGAAGGTAGCCGACAACTCCGGAAACCCCCGAGGGTATTCTCCGAAACAATCAATAACGCTTGGATCCGGCAGGTGGCTTCCCCACTCTCCGAAACAATCAATAACGTTTGGGTCCGGCAGGTGGCTACCGACATCTTGGATCCGGCACAGGTGGCTTCCCCACTCTCCGAAACAATCAATAACGTTTGGATCCGGCAGGTGGCTTCCCCACTCTCCGAAACAATCAATAACGTTTGGGTCCGGCAGGTGGCCGCCGCCATCAAAATCAATCAATAACGTTTGGATCCGGCAGGTGGCCGCTCTCGACAAATCAGAGCTTGGGGTGGTCACGTGACCCGAAGATACCCGAACGTAGTCGTCATCTTGGATCCGGGAGCCAAAGATAGCCGAAGATGCCCGAAAGTGAGTCTCGCTCTGTCCTATTTTATCTACTATTAAAGGAACACTGAAGAGGAAAACTACAAGCAATTTGGTAAGTACTTTTACTTGTTAGGTCTACAATTTACAAGTTATATATACATCGACTGACTGACACAATATTGTTTTCTGGTCCCCATATAGTGTCTATATATACAACTTAACTTAACTTGGTCTGATATATCCAACTATACAGGCCTTCCACTTGTCCTACTTTTCCTACTTTTCCTACTTTTTCAAAAAATGTCCTACTTTGTCCTACTTTTTCAGCAATGTCCTACTTTTCCTACTTTTTTTGAAATTTCAGGAATAATCCACTATTTTACCCCAAAAATACAGATTTGCTTGGAATTTTTAGCCTGTTTTTTAAAAATAAATTAAATATTACATATACACTATAATTCGGAGGCTTCAAAGTAAAGCCATGGTAAAACCATGCAATTTGGATGATGGGTTTTAGGATTTATAGTGTGATGTGTGGAATTTTGTATCTATTTTGCTCTTTGTGCGTTCCCGACGATGTGTTTTTTTGTATGTGGGACTGTGTTAAGGATTCTGAACCTACCCGACCCTAAAGGTAAGCCTTTTTCTTCTAAAATACTCACTATGTACCGTATGTAAGACCAAGGATCATTTTATTTTTTATATTAATAGGCAGTTTTAAAAAGATTTATTGTATTTGTAAAATAAGAAGTGGGTGGATGGAGGGCGTTTAGGCTTCTAAGGTGGGTTGGAAGCCTGCTCATCAGATAGGATTTAATTGACAAGAGCTGCTTGTGAATTAATTCCTGTCTGATGAACTTACACCAATAAAAGGCTAATAAAATAATTGTATTCTGTGTAAAAATCCTTCTCAACTAAACGGTTTACATACATTTTTGCAATTTATAAGTAGCAAAGCTACCTTTCAAATCTTGGCATTTTATAACTTGATGTGTTTTATATATATTAGCCTTATATTGTGTTTTATATATATATTAGCCTTATAGTGTATTTTATATATATATATTATTATTTTCAATGGTTTTATGCTTATTTTCTAATGTGTTTAATTTGTTTCAGGCAGTAAGATGATGGAATAGTTTATAGTACAAAAAATGCCACGGGAAACACATTTCAAAGAAGACTGGCTTTTGAGCCAAGATTCTAACAAGCATCTTATGTCTTTGTGGTGCAAGAAAGGCAAAAATGACTTTGAAGTGCATTGCAAGATATGTAATCATTATTTTTCCTGTGCAAATAGAGGCAAAGACCAACTAATTAAGCACAGTGAAACTAAAAAACATTATTCAAAAGCGAATGTTGCATTCTCTGCTCGGCAAACTGTTTTCACAGTGACAGAAAGCGGTAGTGTCGCAACAACATCAGTGCTAAAGGAAAGTGCGGTTACTTTGGAGGATCCTATTCGTGCGGAGTTAATATGGGCTTTCAAGCTAGCCCAATCAAACTTTTCTTTTGCTTCTTGTGATGGTCTTCATGAAGTGTTTACATTAATGTTTGGTGAAAGTGCCAAGAACTTTAACATGGACAAAACCAAAGCTTCATATTTGATTTCCTTTGGATTGGGTCCTTTCTTAGTTAAAGAACTAACCAGGGATATTAGAGAGTCAAACAACTTTTATACTTTGTGCCTCGATGAGACGACTACAACTCAAGTTAAAAAACAACTTGACCTCTACGTAAGGTATTGGTCACCACAGCAGGTAGCAGAACCAGTCCAATGTCGGTATTTAACTTCGATATTTTTGGGCCATGCTGAAGCAGAAACCATGTTTGATGCAATCATCAAATCATCTGAAATTGAAGGTGTCTCAATTTCAAAAGCTATTATGGTGTCAATGGATGGTCCTAATGTGAACAAGTCCCTTTTTACCAAACTTAACTCACAGGTTAAATCTTTAGGTTCCCCAGGTCTAGTGGACATTGGACCTTGTTCTCTCCACAAAGTCCACAATGCTTTTGGAAGTGGACTTCGTGACCATCCATTTTCACTGATAGATGAATTTGCAACTGACATCTTCAAATTTTTCAAACTGTCTGCTGCAAGAAGAGAAGATTACAAGAAAAGTCAAGAGCTAATGCAAGTAGAAGAACATTTTTTTTGTCAGTATGTAAATAGCAGATGGTTGAGTATTGGTCCAGTCTTGAAAAGACTTATCGAACAGCATGAGGCACTGAAACATTATTTTTTCAAGTTTTTGCCACAAAACCAAAGTTCAAAGAGTCTCGACAAGAATTATAAGTACCAAAGAATCTGCTCTGCTTTGAAGAATAACATTCTTCTTCCTCTAATGCAGTTTTTGCTTCATATCAGTGCTGTATTTTCTAAGTTTCTGACAATGTTTCAATCTGAACAACCATTGGTTCATGTACTGTATGATGAAATGAACCATTTAATGAAGACTCTTTTGAGAAAATTTATCAAAGCTGAAGAAATTGAAAAACACAAAAACAACATCAGTCACATAGAGGTAAAAAAATCAAACTTGCTTGAGTTTAAAGACTTAGAAGTTGGAAGTGAAGCTAAAAAAACTCTACTTTCATTAAAGATCCTTGACAAAGAAAAGTCTGAGTTTTACCAAGCTATAAGTTCTTTTTTTATTACTGTGACCAACAAGCTAATGAAAGATCTGCCCATCGACAACAAAATACTGAAAAATATGCAGTGCCTGCATGGGTTGGCAAGAAAAGAAGAAAAAAGCTATGACATGTTCAAACGGATAATCACCCAAGTACCACATGGTCTGACAGAGGAAAAAATTGATAGACTTAAAGAGGAATGGTTAGGATACCAATCAGATTTGGATGTAGCAGAAGATTGGTATATCCAATCGAAGACACAGACTGAGGTCAAGTACATGAGGGTGGATTCCTACTGGAATAAAGTTTTTCAACTAAAGACATCAACTTGTAAACCCAGATATCCTCAGCTAGCTAGTTATTTGCCCTCACTTCTAACACTAGCACATGGAAATGCAGATGTTGAGAGAGGGTTTTCTATGAACAATAATATTGTGACCAATGAAAGGAAGGCACTCAATGAGCATACCATAATTGGCTTGAGAGTTGTAAAAGATTTTGTAAGAGTCAATGGCAAAGTAGAAAATATTAAAATAACAAAGAGAATGGTAGATGCAGCTAAAGGGGCAAGCTCCAAGTACAAAGAGTATTTAGCTCAAAGAAAAGATGAAGAAGTAAGGAAACAGAAGGAATCTGCTGAACAAAAAGAAAAAGAGGCATCTAAAGAAAAAGAGATAAAAGCAAGAAATGAGATCAAAGCTGCTGAAAATCTTCTAGAAGAAGGCAAGAAGAAGCTCCAGTTGGCTATGAAAAGGAAAGACTTTGCAGAAGTGTCATTAGCCTCAGAGATGATTGACATTTCAACCAAACGATTAAAAACAGCTAATGAACTTTTGATACATAAATAATGGTTTAGTTTCCTTTCTCTAAGTATTTTTTAAATACTACATTATGAAAAAATATAAATAAGTTATGTATTTCTATTCTTTTGTAGTAAAAGAGAAAATAAATTATAAAGAGCGGGGACATGCATGAATTTTGGGTTGAAATAATTTTTTAAAGTGTTATTTCTATTTATTTATCTCATAAATTTAACATTCATTTGTGAGTCATTAGGTAAGACCTAATTTATTAGTCATAAATTTAGATTAATGCCCGTTTGAACTAATCTTAGTATATTGTAGGTTCAAATGAGAACAAAACTACTTCATAGTCTTGGATTTAGTTTTCAGTATTATTTTTGCTTCGATAAATTCAGCTGTTTTAGCTCTCAATTCATGCATGCGGAACGAGGGGGGTCCCCGTATGGAATACAATTAATAAATAATAATAATACAACGCTAAGTGTGACTGTTGCGCCTTTCGTTAAATGTCCTACTTTTTTCATTAAAATGTCCTACTTTTTTTCTCAGACCTAGTGGAAGGCCTGAACTATAGATTCAGTTTAAATTTTATGGAAACATGTAGTGTAATAATAATAATATAACTATCACAAAAGCATGTACTCTAGTCGTGAAATAAGAGCTTTATTGTACCATCTTCGCATGCATGTTGGATGATTAATTAATCATCTTGTTTTGCCATTCGACAGCACCCTCATTAAGAAAGTAGTGTTTGTACATCTCACGTTTTTGTTCCGCCTTTTTGGTTTGTTGTTGGGGGCCTACACGAGAAACGCTTGTAAGACCTGCAGTTTCTTCTCGCCAAGAGCCCTCAATAACTTGTCCTAGATTGAAGTCATCGTAGTCTACAGAACCTCTAACAAAATATGTGTGTGCTGATTGTTTCCTCAAGTAGTTATGGAGAGCACAAGCAGCTAAAACTACTTTGTCAATAGTTTCGGGTTGCAAAGGAAGAGGTTTCTCAAACACTCTAAATCTGCTAACCAAAATACCAAAAGCATTTTCAACAATGCGACGGGCGCGGGACAGTCTGTAGTTGAAAACCTTTTCTTCGAAGGCAAGCAAAGATCCCAGATACGGTTTCATCAGGAACTCTTTTAACGGAAATGCGTCATCTCCGACAATAACACCGTCCGGTGGAAGAAGCCCATTTTGCAAAGCTTCGAGTAGAGAACTTTGGCCAAACACCCTGCCGTCAGATGCAGAGCCGTTACTTCCAACTTCAACGTATGTGAAATTGTAGTCGTGATCTACTAAAGCCATAAGAATGATGCTGTGCGACTTTTTATAGTTGAAAAATGTGCTGCCACAGTTTTCAGGTGCTCTGATGTTTATGTGCTTTCCATCTATAGCACCGTAGCAGCCTGGGAAATGCCATCTGTTCCTGAAACCATTTTCTATGTTTTTCCATTCTTCCACAGTTGTAGGCGCCTGTAACAGATATATGAATTTAGTATGCCTATATTAATTTAAAATAACAATAAAAATAACAATACTGCTTACACTAATCGTCTATTTCAGGAGTCACCAAAAATAATTTCATGCAAGAAACAAGCTATGAACGAAACAACAATAAATGAAGACCAAGATTCTACAACTATAGACGCAACGCTAAGTGATATCGGAAAAGAAGAGGATTTAGAAGAGTCACTCATTGACAATGTTACAAATGAAGAACCTCTAGAAGTTTCAAGTACTAAAGTAAATCGACCGCCACTGGATAAGCAACAGGACGTTATCCCTAAAAAGGTTCGGAACCAGTCCAAAATACAGCAAATTGCTGCTACTGCCCGAGAATTAAAGCAACTCAGCCAAAATATTTCAAAATCAGATAGTAACAAGCCTTCTGTAGATAATGAATTCGATGTATTCGGAAAGCATGTTGCTTCTCAATTGAAGCAGTTGACAGCTGAACATGCTATAACCGCTATTGGAGAGATTAACACAATATTAACAAATAAGCGTCTTGCTTCTTTACTGGGAGTAGCCGTAGCTCCCAACACAAATGAATCGTCACAAACGTCTCCAATATACATTATTACAGAAAATGTAGGGAATTACTCCCAAGAAGTGGGAATTCCCTGCACAAGCTCTAACGAAGATGCAAGTACTTAATGTTGTAACTGTCTGGTTGAAAGATAAGCATCATTACAACTAAGATGCCAGTAATTCTTTTTTAATTTTGAAATATTGTCAACCCTCTGTTTGGAAGTTACATTAATGAACTGATGTATTTTTACGGACAACATACCAGTAGTTCATTCTTTACTTTCAAATACTCTTACTTCTATGTTTGAAAGTTATATTCATTGTATATTTGTAACTTTTTTGTTCAACATGTTTAACGATGTAAAAATTAAAATGTGTGTGTTAATAAAGTTCATTGGAGTTTTGTATTTTTTATATTATTTGAACTTACCTTCATGTAATCTTTAAGAACGAAGTGAATAGCTTCGCAGACCTCAGGAATCAACTTCGAAATAGAAGCCTTTGAAACACGAAAGAAATGTTGTAGGCTTCTGTAGCTGTTTCCAGTAGCAAGGTAACATAGTGTAATTTCTAATTTAAGTTTCGGTGACAGTGCTGATCTCATTATGGTATCTTGTTTTGTAATAAGAGGTTCAATAAGTGTTAACAATTTGTCAAAGCTTACTGGTGACATTCGCAAGCATGCTCTGTATTCGGCTGGATCCTCTGCACGAAATTCAGTGAGTAATTGCGCGGACGCACCGTGAGTATCTCTTCTCCTTAACCAGTCTCGAATCCATAATTTTTTTTCTCCCTAACTCATCAATAAGTATTGTGCAAGACTCTTGGATAAATTCTTAGGTTAAATCCTGCACCATTGACCGTAATTCATCGTGAGATATCACAGAGGAAGTGCACTCAACCATTTCGGAAGTACTATAGTTACCAGGCAAGCTGCAAGGCAGCTTACTTGCCCCGTGTAAACGGATTTTGCAGGCAGGTAACCTGCTGCAGGTTACCTGGAGCAGGCTACCTGCCTGGCAACTTGCATCGTGTAAACGCGCCTTAAGGACAAATGCTCAGAGCCGAGCAGTTGGAAAGAAATTAAGAAGTAGCCTACTGGGAGTAAAAGAAAGAACAATAAACACCAAATCTTAAGTTGCATGTGGTTGATAGATAGCCAAATTCATAAATAATATAAAAAATGATATAAAATATTGATAGTTTCAGTTCGCATTTAAACACCATTTAACAATTTTGAGGTATTTTCAATTACTTATGATGCATGACTTAATGACATTAACAAAACAACTAAAGTGGTTGTTGAAGATATTGAAGATATTTGGCTCACGAAATTGTTGTGCTTGTGCATAGGGTGCAGCAATAAGTGCGGAAACCACCAGTCCTCGTGTGGGGCTGCTTTGCAGCCTCCCTGGTGAGCTGGGCAACGTCTCGGGGGAATCCCCCCTCTGAGGGGTCCCTTTGTCAGTTATGCACGGCTGGCGGAGGGCCGAGACGGCCGAGTGGTTACGCTAAACGGCTTGCCATTGCTTCCACTTACTTGTGGCAAGTCATCTTCCTCTTCTTTGCAAAATAATCCATAAATTCATCCTTTCAAGGATTATTTATTTCATCTTTCTATCGAGCTCTCTTGCTCAACTCTTGTTCTTACTTCCGGTATTACTCTGCTTCTTCTTAGGGCAGAGTAAGAACCTTTTCAACTCTTTCTTGCTGTCGGGTGCTAGTTGTACTTCAGGGCTAGCACCCATTGAACTCTGGTGGTTGCTGCTACCCTATCCCAGTTTTGCTGGGCAACGGGCGCAGGCCAGAGACTTCACTGAAGTAGAGGATTTATCCTCGAACCCCTTGGAAGATTCTAATCCCCGGTCTGCTGCTGGGCCGTTAGAAGGCAGCCCCTCCACAGTAGTGTAGGTGGTCTGGTTTAACCCACCAGGCCACCGAAAATCTATGACTGTTTCAAACTCTATTAAAAGTTTGCCTCGAATGGCTCCGGAGGGATCGAGCTCCCCCTCCGGTGCAGTCGGCGTGGAGCTCGCTGGCACGTCTGACAACGCCCCATCGTGGGTTGCTGGCGATCTCACTGACTGTTTTTCAGTACCGTGGAAGGCCTCGTTATGTCTGAGATGTCCCCAGTGATTCACCAGGTCTTCGGACTTGGTGGAACACTATAGTAGCCAACACGTAAATACTTCACTTAGATTTTCCTGTCAAAAATGTAGGTAAAACTTTTTCTAAATTTCAATCTGCCACCGTGCATTTCTCGAAATGCCGGGGGCCCACCTCCCCATTAGGTTTTAAGTGTCCGTACTGCTCTAGGTCGTACGGTTCGCAAAGAGGGTTGACCACCCACAAGAATCATCAACACCCTGAGGAGAGGAACGTGGAGCGATTGGCGCCACCACCCTCTCCTCCGCCAACATCGTCTAAGCGGGTCCTGCCGCTCCGATCTTTGGTCGTAAGCGGAAAACATGGTCATCATCGAAAAGTGGGCCGACCACTTCGGTCGAGGGGGGTGCTCAGCGAGGATACTCTTTGTATATCGCTGGGTTTTTGCCCCTGAAAACCGAGGTTCAGGTCAGGGCCAGAGTCAGGACTCTGCTCAGGAGTGGTAAGTTGGCTCCACTACCTGAGAATCAGAGGGAAGAGGCGGCCCAAGAGGGTGCGGCTGAACCCCCTGTGGTCATCGTAACTTCGCCCCCCCCCCCCCGTGGGATCTCCACTCTAGTAGGAGAGATACCACAAACTGTTAGTACTTTTGATTTTTCGGACCTGGTCCTTCCAGACCAGCTCTCCGACTTAGAATTCCAAAGTTTTCTCAGAACTCCGTAACGAGTGAAGAGAGACCCCAAGACTCTCCCGATCACGCCGGATTTTCAATCTTCTCCTGGCACCACGGTACTTACACCAGACTTAGTCTTTCTTTCCGATCCGAACCTTAGGTCCGAGGGACTCCCCTCCCGTCCCCAACACCCGGTAGGGCCAATAGTGAACCCCCGGTTTAGTTGAAGATAGAAGTGATTTCAAACCGTATTGTAGTCCCGCCAAAGTATATAGTTCAAGTTGATACGGCTGAAGCCGAAAACGAAGAAATGGCGAGAGATGACAAAAATAGAAACGAAGACCTGTCCCCAAACCCCGAAAAACCCCCAGAAATTTTGGGGTGGGAAAGGCTTTTAAAATCCCGGGTCTAGTGTTTTTGGGGGAGGGGGGATAACAGTAAATCAAAAATCCCCCCG
>JAQJVL010006320.1:0-29791 GCA_035578905.1 Stictocephala bisonia
AGTTATAGATAACTATTCAGCCATTTTATGGAATAAAAAATAAATAAGCAGCATTAAATTTTATTATTAAATGAACATAATGTTAGAATATTTGTCTCCTACTCAGTTTGCTTTATTTTATTCAAATAGTTTCATGGAGGAGCTTGGTCATCAACCCTAGTTGTGTGGTTCCAGGAAGTATACATGATTTTCATGTTCGAAAATGAATGTAATGTTAATTTTTATTATATTCATGTTTGAAAGCTCAAATCAGGAATATGCCTTAAACCCCAGATCAAGAGTTAACGAATTGGAACTAAAATTCCTCCATATTGAGAATTTATCCCAAATATTATGCTTTAATAAAGTGGCATCAGGTATTTGTTTTGAATAAATTATAAATTGCTAATGATTACACTATTGTGGCCGTGACTGGTAGATTCCAACATTATCGCAAAATGACGTAGCTGTTCTTTAGGTGGGTGACCCTTGAGTGATTCTGATGTTGCACACAGGTTATCACAGGTGTTCAGAAGTTACTTTAGCCCATGGTCCCTAGGTTAAGTTTTAGAAAGGAGTTTCCAGCTCTAACCTTTCTAGTTACAGTTGAGTTTATACCTCATAAGTTAAATGAGGTATAAAATAATACCTCATTTAAAGCGTTTGACTCCGTAAATCATAATAATCTACTTCAAAAACTTGAAAAATATGGTGTGCGGGGTCATGCACTCAAATTGTTTCAATCCTACATTTCAGATCGGAGTCAAACTGTTCAGATCCAGTCAGATCATCAAACCATTTATTCTCCTTATAGATCGATTGCGTCTGGAGTACCCCAGGGTTCTATTCTTGGCCCTGTCCTATTTCTAATATATATAAATGATCTCCCAAAAATTTCAAGTGATCTAAATATAATTATGTTTGCTGACGATTGTTCTATTTTTATTTCTGATAAATCTCCAAACTCTGTTGCTTCAATTGCTAATCATCAGCTTGATATTATTAACAAATGGTTTTCTGCAAATAAACTTAAAATGAATATCAATAAAACTAATTTCATTAACTTTCACCTGAGTAATTCCAAAAGGTCACAAAACCAAGTCAAAATTAAAGTGGGAAATGATGAAGCCAAACAAGAGTCATCTGTCAAATTCCTTGGAGTTCATATTGATCAGAACCTAAATTGGAACAGTCACGTTGAGCACGTTTGTAAGAAGCTCCGAAGTATTTGTTTTGTTCTTAGCCGTTTGGCCATGGTTTGCAGTCGTGAGGTCCTGCGTACTGTATATTTCTCACATGCAGAATCAATTTTACGATATGGTATTATATTTTGGGGCCCTTCAAGTGTGACAAACTTTAATAGAGTTTTCATTCTCCAGAAATGGTGTCTGAGAGTAATGAGTAATAGGAGAAGATCTGATTCCTGCAGGTCACTATTTGGAGAGTTGGGAATCTTGACGCTGGCTGGTATTATTGGTTATGAAGCGTGTATTTTCGTGAGGCAGCATTCACATAACTTTATTACAAATGGCACTTTTCATAAATACCCAACTAGAAATAGGAACATGTTTTCTATCTTGGAACATTCTACTTCTGTGTTTGAGAGAGGCCCATACCATATTTGTATTAGTATTTATAATAAATTGCCACTTAACATCAAGGCAGAGGAAAAGCTACCATTATTTAAAAAAAAAGTAAAAACTCATTTTCTTGATAAATGTTATTATAATTTAAGTGACTTGCTGTAGTTTATATCAATTTTAATTTATTTTTAGTTTTTTAGTATTAGTCATGACGTGTTTATAACATATCTGTAATTGTTTTAAACGAATAAAGATGAAATGAAATGAAATGAAACTTATTAATATTTGTTCTAATTCTGCCAAAACTTGTAAAACTATTTTATTAAAACGTTGTTTTTACAGAATCATACTTATTCTACTGGCCATAATGGAACCATAAATGGAGGCCAATCATCTCCGAGCGTCTATTATGGGCAGTCCCGAAGGTCATCCATACATTCTAATGGCGAACCTCCACAAGAAGTGTCACCAGCTCATGTAAAGTTTGTCAGAGACACTTCTAGATTCTGGTACAAGCCAACTATATCAAGAGAGGAAGGTACTATAAAATGTTAATACTTTATTAAGATCTATTAAATTTACAAACTTCAACATTCAGTAATCCTATCTACTTTTGTACCTAGATAGAATAAAAAATAAATAAAAAAAAGTGTTTAATTTGAGTTGAACTATTTCATTGACAAAAACAATATTGGAGTACAAAGTGAAATTAACAGTCTGAAATATTTTCTGCTTTTTAACCTAAAAGGATAACTGACAAACAACTTTTGATGTATATTAATAAAATGTTCTAATATTAATTAATGCCACTTGTTCTGCCAAATCAAATATCATTATTTTTACAAATTAATATACTTATTTATTTTAAGAATAGAATATTTGACAAACATAAGGTTATAAGAATCTCCCTCCTGCCATGCAAAGGACTGTATCGGTCTGTGGGGTGAGGAATTCACAATATTAACAATCTGTTGTAGACATCAGCGTGAACAATGACAAAAAAACAGTAAACTTTCATATATACATTTATGAATTACATTATTAGGGAGATCCAAAGTATAGCCATAAAAAGATAAGTGTATATAATGAACTGCAGAAAACCTTTTGATCGTTATTCTGTATGTATGTGTGTTTTTAAGTCTGTAGGGTTTGAGAAAATTTTTTTTTTTCAATTTTACAGCAATATCAATGTTACGAGATCGGCCGCCTGGAACATTTGTGGTTAGAGACTCCAACTCTTTTCCAAATGCATTTGGCCTGGCATTAAAAGTGGCTACTCCACCCCCTTCTACCCCTGGAAAGACATCTTCAGACCCTTCTACAGAGTTGGTCAGGCACTTCCTCATTGAACCAACGTCTCGAGGAGTGAGACTCAAAGGCTGTGCCAATGAACCTGTGTTTAGTAAGTAGATGTAGTACTGATAGAGCTAATTAACAAGAAATATTGTCTTCAAGGGAAATCATTGATTTTAATATTAATACCTTATTTTGCATATCTTATTTTTCTGTTTTATGGTTTTCACACCTTTCCCTTGTTCACACACTTTTCTGCCTTATTTTACCTAATTCTTCTTGTGAATCTGTCTCTCAATGTACTGTTTTTTGTTCATTCTATTTTTATTCTTTGTACTGGAAAAAGGTGGGGATTACAGTTGTAACAATAAAGCTACAACAATTGTTGTTCCTTAACCTCCACCCAAGGATGTAGATTATATGTAGTCTCCCCTTTTTAGTTATACTATTTCTTCTTAAATTAGAGACTTATTTTTTATCTTTTACTATTGTCCAATTCTTGTAATTCATTTGCAATCTGATTCAAATGTCAGTATCGGATTGTTGTTAAGTGCCGCACAAAACGGTTTTAATTTTCAAAAGAAAATACCTAGGTTCCATTCCAAAAACAACTCGCTAAATCTTTTTTTACAAATACAGTTAAATTTTACTGATATAGGCTGAAACTTAAGTATGAAATTGCATGTATTTAGAAAATGTTGCACTCCTTAGACAGACATCTTCCACACCAACTTGTAACAAACTAGGTCCTCCCTTGTACCTTATATACACTCAACTCCATGTATGATAGAACCCTCAAATGATTACCCGTCGGTTTTCTGACGTTCATTTGTAGGTCTGGTAGGTTATGCGTTAGTTTTCTGAGGACTAGACATCGTTATAAATAAACAAGAGCAGCTGGCTTATTTGTAGCGTAAACATCACATATAATATGTCCCTCCACTCTACTCTTCCTAATCTATTGCTTTACACAATTGATTTTGTTCTCTTCGTATAATTTTATAATGTTTTTGCAAAATATAGTTGCTCATATTATATTGCAAAAGCACTTTGTTTACCGGTGTAATTATTAGGTTTTAAATATGTGTATATACATAAATGTACATATGGAGCTATCTATTTATAAATTCTAAAAGAATAGCAAATTCTCTATAATTTGGCTATTTTGGAACTTTGGATGAAGTGTTTATATAGTTTGTAGAAAGGGTGCAAACGTTTGAAACTTTTTATATTCTTAAAACTTTTTATTCATAAATTTCTCAATAAATCAGTTGAATATCCTATTTCATTCAATTTTCTATTTCATATTGAACAAGGAAATATTCTACTTCATGTTCTTTTTATTGTTAATTATAGTTTATGATTTTTTGAAATAAACACTGCAACACTAGCAAAACAGGTGTAATTGCAACGAGTGTTATAGTGAACCATTAGATGGATAACAAGATCTTAAATCTTCCTTGGGATCCTTCTAAAGCAATTGACAAGATCCTATGTTTGTGTGACTTAACATGGCCTCATGTCAGTCATATCCACGTTAAATACATGTATCTTGTTTACATATATCCTACATAAAGATGTCAAGTTCTCACTGCTACCTAAAACTCTATTGACCCACTCATACTCGTGAATATGATTTGTTCACATACCCACTCTTTGTACATACAAATTTACAAATATTTTATAGTCCTATGACACATTCACATGTACATACACTTAAACGTGAACGTGTAATTGAATCATTCATATGTTTTTCCAAAAACAGTAAATTGCTTCATAGATCAAAATAACGCTTCAGAACCGATCCATTCACAATACAAACAACTCCACAGTCTCAATATGTATCATTTTTCAAGTAATAAAAAAGGGTGAGAGGCATGACAATATTATACATGTTTTGGCTAGTAAAAGCTCAATTAATGTTGTATGTTTAAAGGTATGTAACAACTATCAACAACTAAACAAATAATTTAAAGACAGAAAAGCGTATGTCAAGCTTTGCTTTTATGAACTATCCACATGTAAATGTAAAACTATCTGTTCTTGTTCTTATATAAATATATGTTATTATTTAGGTTCCCTCTCAGCCTTAGTGTACCAACATTCACTGATGCCTCTTGCATTACCGTGCAAGCTAACCTTACCTGAATCAGATACAAGGCTTCCTTCAGAGCCGGCCAACTCTGTGAGCACAGCACAGTCGCTGTTGGCCCAAGGAGCAGGTTAGTGAACATGTGCATTGGGCATAACCAACAAAAATTGTATCTCATTTAATTTTGTCTTAAAATGTTTTTCTCCTTGTAAAATACTTAATGAGGAATAGGCTGTTTGTCTATGCTGAATATTGTTTTTAGTTGTTTAAAACTTATATTCCGGTAAAAGTTCTTCAGTAGTATAATTTATTTGAGGCAAGACAATCCTACTACTAAGTCTCTCCCCCAGTTAAAGTGAATGCTGAAACCTTGATCTATATCCATGCCTTTTAATTTAATGGTTTTGTTTGAAAGCGTGTTCATGGGATGAAGTGTTTCAAATTGCTTCTTCTGAAATGAAATTAATAAAAATAATGGTTTAATGATAATGTTTTGACAATGAACGTGACTAAGACAAAATGTATGCCGATTGCGTTGCGCACTACGAGCGAGCCACCCGCCACACTGAAGTTGGTGTTATACTCATTAGTATATTTGTCCGCCGCAGCCTCCCAGTGTAGCAAGATTGAGCCTGTGGATCATTAAAAATACCTCGGGGTAATTTTAGATTCTAGATTAAAATGGGACTTTCATATAAGGTATCTAAACTAAGAAAATTTCTATTTGTATTCTTTCAACTTGATGAAATTCTAAATGTAAAAGAAATCAAAACCATTTATTATGCATATGTTCAATCTATTTTAGAACATGGAATAATTGCTTGGGGTGGGGCCGATATTACAATGTTAAATTCACTGTTTTGCAAAAATTAATAATAAAATCTGGGTTAAAAAAACAGATGCTATTCAAGTTAATTTTTGTTTAGAGGCAATTGTACATTAAAACAATGTTAATGTACGTGTACACACACAGACATTTAATCATCACCTCAGTAACACATAATTATCAAACAAGGAATCCCGTCAGTACAGGAGCGCAAGTCCCAAGGGCGACGAAAGCAGTCAATCATTCTAATCCTTATTATATTGCTAATCTTATTTATAGAAACATTCCGACTGAAATAAGGGACATCTATATTAATGTTGATGAGAAAAATAAAATTATATGGAATACCAAGCAACTAAACAATGGTGAATTTACAGAATATAGGTTATGTTAGTAAATAAGTACTGTTGAAGTTTTATTGTTAGCAGTCCGTTATTTACTTGTATATTAGGAAATACATACTTGTGACTAACTTTGTGAACAATATTATATTTAATCTCTTTAAAGAAAGACAGCTGTTCTAATAAAATTATTATTTAAATTATAAAATCTGTGGCTAAGTTATTAAATACATAACAACTAATAATATAAACAAAATTATTGCACTTAATATTTGCAATAACAAACACTTTCGATACAAGAAGAAGGCATCGATACTCCACTCTCCAATCAGTTGATCAGCAGCGGTAGCCAACGTCTACATGTCAGGCTAGTACAAAGCCACGCATGCATATGCTGTACCCCTCCCCTCCGCTAAACCACAAGCATTTGAAAAGTAACGGTTCCAACAGCTCAAGATATTCCGTAGATACTGCAAATAGTTAACATAAGAACAGTATTTATTATATGGAAGGTTATTTTAATATAAGTTAGTCTATGACAAAAATAACCTTACAGTAATAAACTAACCTCTGGGTACAGTAATAAACTTACAGGATATGATTTGCATATGATAATGTACAGTCACTGTGCTTGCGCCCATTTTTTATGCTAGATGTGTGCGTGTATGAAGGTTTATGTCAGATAGTGTATTTAATTTGTGTATTCTAAACGTGCATGTGTGTGAGGAGGAGTCGGGTGCGTCTCTCTTAGGTATGTGTGATCTTTCATGTAGGTGTGTATGCGATAGTGTATGAATGTGTAATGCTTTGTGTATCAATATTGTGTAACTATGGGCGTGGGCAAGTGTCTGTAAATGTGAAATGTGTCCAGGTTTTAGGTCAGGTTTTTATGGTAGTTTTTTTAGCGGATTACAGTACTCTTTATTATTATTAGTTTTTGTTTTTATTTTATTTGCTGTGGCTTCTAATGTTATGAAATTTAGTTTATAAAAGTGTCTCTTTGTAATTTTGTAATTTAAGTAATAATTGTTATGAAACATAAGTTTATTTATTTACGTTTTTATTTTTATTTGTTTACATAATAGTAACATTTTAATTTAATTTTACATCTAGCTGGTAGTGGCCCGTTCCCCTCCCACAGGCATGTGCCCATGAGGGGAACTATTTCCATCGTTTATATAATCTTTATATTGTAATTAATGTTTTTGTGAATAAAAATGCTTATCTATCTATCTATCAATTTACAATTTTATTTTTACAGCTTGCAACGTATTGTACCTACTTACCATGGACACAGAGTCACTAACGGGGCCCCAAGCTATTGTCAGAGCTATCACTGAACTGTTTTCCAAACCCCTCCCCCCAGCTGCGATAGTTCACTTCAAAGTCTCTGGTCAAGGAATAACACTAACAGACAACAAGAGACAACTCTTCTTCCGAAGGCACTATCCTGTATCCACCATTTCTTACTGTGGTTTGGATCCTGATGATCATCGTTGGACGCAACGCAATGAAAATGGAATGCCTGTCAGCTCTAAGTAAGTATTCCTAGGAAAAAAATATACTAGCCAGTTTACATGGTCTGCAGACCTGTGCTTGAACCTTACTAAGAGAATTAAGTAGGTATTGATGTTTGCTCAATGGGGATTCAATCCTTAGGCCTAAGACTCCACTGAGACCAAGACTCTATGCTGGCTATTCTTCACATTCTTGTTACTTTTCTTCTAATTTGACTTGTTTTTTATGTTCCTTTAAAGCTAGTTGTTCATAATGGTAAATAAAATACTTATCATTTTTAAAATATTTATAGTTCACAAAACGTGATATGTACTCATTTGATGAAATCTATTTAGGTATTACACAAATATTTTGTTTGTAATCTTAAAAGCCTAGTGGCAGAGTGATAACACTACTTCCTTAGGGAGCTTGAGATCTTGGATTCAATTTTTGGGATAGCGAATTGTAAAATTGGACCTAAGTCCAAAAAGTTGAGAAAAGGTTTTAGCAAACTTTTGGGTTTTCCCCAAAAAACCCACAAAAAAAGGTTTGGGGGCCCATTTGTGGGTTATTATTATTAAAAATAAAAAACAAAATTACTAGGCTTAAAATGTTGAAGAGCTAATAGTGTTTTACCAAAAAATTCCCATCCTCAAAGAAAAGTTTTAGAAAGCTTAGTTCCCAGAAAGGCTGGAACCTTGGATTGTTTTATTAGAAATTTGGTGCTTGGAAGTTAACAGTGGTTTTTAAGTACCTTGGACCTTGTTTAAAGTTACCTAGCATTATAATTGTCTATTAAACATTTCTTAAAATCCTAAGAACATTAAATTTTAGGCAGTTTTTAATTGTGTTTTATTGAAATAAAAATTAAATGATTCTTATTAAAAGATGCATTATGTAACAAGACTAGGTAATAATTCAATTTAATATAAGTTGACAGAAAATACTGTACATTTTCAAGGGCAAATTTCCTTTAAGCAAACAAGGAGTACATGTAACAAGTGGTACAAACTATTGCCTTACATTTCTGTAGGTACTGAAGGAGTATTGACTTGTGATGGTTCATTGAGTTTGAATTGATTTATCTCTCTTGATATTTTTTTCTAATTCCCAGTCCTTCTGAAAAAAATGTAATCTTCAATTCTTAGAAAAAACTATTTTATTTCAGGAAATCCTAACCTCAATCTTGTAGTGTATAAAATCTCAACTTACATTCATAATGACATATCCACAGAAGTGTCCATGATCATTCTTCCCCAAGATATTTTCATTTAAAAGTACTCTCTTAATTTTCCTTTACTTCTTCTTTCACCTTAATTCATCTGTGTCTAAGTTTCTCTCTGGGCCCTCATTTCTTTTTTATCCTTCCATGGTGTTTCTCCGTTATCCATGGTGTTTCATCCCCCTGTAGATTCACAGGCATCATGAACATGCCATAGGGACGTGTGGGTATTCCTTTCAGCATGTTATATGTCCAAACCAATATAATCTATACCTCTTAATTGTACCCTGAAGTGTGTTTTTACAGCTACTGCCTAATGATTTCATTTTATCTTCTGATTACATGAATACTGCCATTAAAATCTCAAAAATACAATCTACTAAGAGGAACTTCATCTCGCAAGCTTGTATTTTATTCTTAAAGACGGCCACACACTACAGAGTGCTCAGTCGGGCTTTGAACTGAGCATCACCTCGTAATATTTTGGGCAGACCACAACTCTGGGAAATTACATGGATTACAGATCACATACTTTAGTTAATTTTGAAGTGTGTGTTGTTTTGCTATTGTGTTGTGTATAGTTGTCCTATATTTCACAATTTCTACATGGCTAGTTCAAAGACAATAGCAGTGGCTGCATGTATTTATCTTCATTTAGCAACAAATAAGAAAAAAAATAAAATAGAAATTTTTGTGGCAAGAAAAATGTCTGCAAAGAAGAAAATGTGGTTTTATGCTGATTTAAAGTTTCAACATGCAAGTGGTACAGTAGGTAGTTTTACTCCAATGTTATCAAAAGAAACCTAAATCCCACAAGAAAAGAGAATTAATTGCTAGCGGCAAGAAATTTGTCTGTGAAGAAGAAATACTGGTAGTGGTTGTACGCTGATTTGAAGTTTCAAATGTAAGCAGTATAATCAATAATTTTACCCCCATGTCAACAAAATAAACCTAAATCCACCCACAAGTTTCTTATGTGAAATGTGAGGGCTTTTAACCCTCAATGAACACTTTTTATCCTTTTCACTCCACTCTATTGCTGAACAATTTATAATTACACTAAACCTCTTAAATTAAGTGCTAGATGTAGCTTGACAGGTTTTCCAGAATTCCAATTGATGAGGCACTGATTTTTGGTGTTTCGGTAGGATGTTACAAACTACCAACCCCGAGCTGACCCTAATGAATACACGGGGTCACTGCGTTCCCTCGTTACAGGCGTTTGTCATCAAGTGTCACACGTGGGCGGGTGGGTCACTACCACTGTAGTGTATGGGTGGGCGGGTGGGTCACTGCGTTCCCTCGTTACAGGCGTTTGTCATCAAGTGTCACACGTGGGCGGGTGGGATACTACCACTGTAGTGTATGGGTGGGCGGGTCACTGCGTTCCCTCGTTACAGGCGTTTGTCATCAAGTGTCACACGTGGGCGGGTGGGTCACTACCACTGTAGTGTATGGGTGAGCGGGTGGGTCACTGTGTTCCCTCGTTACAGGCGTTTGTCATCAAGTGTCACACGTGGGCGGGTGGGACACTACCACTGTAGTGTATGGGTGGGCGGGTGGGTCACTGCGTTCCCTCGTTACAGGCGTTTGTCATCAAGTGTCACACGTGGGCGGGTGGGACACTACCACTGTAGTGTATGGGCGGGCGGGTGGGTCACTGTGTTCCCTCGTTACAGGCGTTTGTCATCAAGTGTCACACGTGGGCGGGTGGGACACTACCACTGTAGTGTATGGGTGGGCGGGTGGGTCACTACCACTGTAGTGTATGGGTGGGCGGCTGGGTCACTGCATTTCCTCGTTACAGGCGTTTGTCATCAAGTGTCACACGTGGGCGGGTGGGTCACTACCACTGTAGTGTATGGGTGGGCAGGTGGGTCACTGCGTTCCCTCGTTACAGGCGTTTTTCATCAAGTGTCATTGTTGTTCTCTTTAATAGTACCTTATGTTTTAAGTTCCTCTACTAACTATCTATATTACATGCATCGTGATAGCCATAACTTTCATTTGATGCATGGGGAAAAACTGACAACAGATAGTTCAGGGCTCTGCTTGCCCAAATGCTCACCACGATGCTCGCCTCGGCGATCGGATTCATTACACACTACTATAACATGTTAAAATGTTATGGAATGGCACTTGGCTCAGTAGTCTGTGGCGGAGTTAAAGATTCTTGTCATCATCCATTTATGAGATGCATACATTCGTATAAGTTCAAAATACATTCTCTAAAGAACCGTATTGAATTTCCCTGGTACATACCTACTTTTAACCAAACTTCATGTCATCACCTGCTCATCTTCTTCTTACCAGTTTCTTTATCCAGTCTAACATCCTCCTGTATCAGACTCCCTAGGAAATGTAAACGATTTAATTAGAACTACTTCGTCTTCCAGTTTAAGCCCTTTCTTTCTTCTAATCTTCAAACCATCATACATTCACTATTTTCCACAATGAACTTCATGTCATACTGTGTAACCTCCTCTACCCATATATGTATTAGCCTTTTCTTCTTCTTCATTCTTACCCCGTGAGGGAGAACACTCAAGACACTCAACTTAAGTTTTGTAATTATTGTTTTGTTTCAGTCGGTGTTTTGGGTTTGTTGCGAGAAAGCCAGCGAGTAAAACAGACAATCAATGTCACATATTTGCCGAGCTAGAGCCAGAACAACCGGCCACAGCAATAGTGAACTTTGTTTCCAAAGTCATGATGAACAGCAGTCAAGGAAAATCAAACATTGTCTGATCAAGGAACTACGCATAACAATTTACACATTTGTCTTATCCTTAATTAACAAATATGACAAAGTTAAATCTTTAATTATTAATTTGATAACTTCCCTACTTTGAATAGGGCAATTTTTCTGCTAAATAATCATATATAGTTTATATACAAAATAGATTTCTTCTAAATTTAAGTATGCATGTGAATATTGCATGAACTATTGTAGTTTGATTTTAACATTCTTCTCTTTAGCTGTGGAAAAATCACTTTTAATTTAAAATAGAATGGAAACTATACTATTAACTTGCACCAAGATAATTACTGTTTAGGAACGTTAGTATGGTGTCGATAGCTTTCCCAAGTGATTGTTGAATGGCTTTACATTTAAATTATGTTTATTAATATCTATACCATAATTTTATTTATTGTTTTATTGTGCTAACTTCAGTTCTATTTTTATAGTCTCTTTTTTGCTGTGAATGACAAATAATTAATTGTATTTATGTTATTAATTAAGTTCTTATTCTGAACCAAGTACAATATTAGCAGTTAATATAGCTTAATAATTTTGTTGATATTGTTATTATCATTGCAGTCAGCTTACATAATTTTATATTGTTTATATTGTTGTAAATAAGTATGTAAAGAGTGTAGTGTTGCACTAGAGTCAATCACTTTCATCACAATGAAACATGTTATTAAATATAAATAAAATAACAAAAATGTAAAGAGAGTATAAATCTTGTTGATTATTTGATTGATTATATAATATTTGTGTTTGTATTTAGTTTTATTTCATAGAATCTATATGTTGTAAATAGTATTAACGCATAGTTTGTCTTACATAATAACTTATTATTAGTGATTTTAAGTTAAAATGTTATCTGAAATTTGCCTCCCTTAAAAGTATAATTAGCTTTAAAGCAATAAATTCTTACAAATTATCATGTACTTCGATTGATTAGAGAAACTAACAATGTGTTAAAAAATAGTTAATATTTATAGCTTTTCCACATAAAACACAAATTTAATTTTCAGTAAAGCCTCATTTTTATTTGTAAGATTTAGCAATATGCAGTCTTGTGTAGATAATAAATAAGCAAGTTTCCAATAGATTATTTTAAATTATAAATACTATTTCCACTGGGAATTCAGTAAAACCATTGACTATAGAAACAAAAATAGAGACTAAAGCAGTGCAGTTGCTGCTATCTAACGGTGAATGGTATAAAAATAGCAATTGGATGACTGTTTACATTCTTACATGTGAGACGCCGACACAACGTTGTTGGTATTTTAAGGCGAATATGAATGGTTATATGAGTGTAGGATGAGTGTGGATGAGTGTAGTCTGGTTACTAACTGAGTTCAACTGTTCCTCAGATGGAGTACTGTTATCTCAACTATTAGTTACCTCAGCATTTGCTTGAGAGAGACAGAGAGATAAAGACAGCTGGTGCTACCTGTGAACACAGAACAAGAACTAATTTTATAGGACAGGAAACCGGCTTCACAAAACCCATTTGAGCGAACAATCTCTCCTTTCTATAGTCAGAGGTATAACTTATTTCTGTACGTTAAATTTCGATACAGAAAATAAATGAAATTTATTAAAATAAAAGTAAAGCATGTAGGTATATATTACAAAAGGGAGGAACTTTTCAGCCAGTGAACATTTTTATTACCAACAATCATATCATTTTACGATTAATACCCTACTGACAGTGAAGCATGTACTTTTGTATGATTACTCTGAAGCTCTGTATGGTAAGATTGTATGTTTTGTAACTAGACCAGTGTGCCTTCTAAAAAGTGGACTGTACTACCACCACTTCCCTATTCAAAGGCTCTAATAGTAATACGTCACGTTATTGTGTCTAGTTGGCAACATTTAATATACACTTTACGGGTTAAAAGTCTTCAAAATGAGAAATGAAATGAAATAATATCTAAATATCAAACATTAAAGTCTGCTCAGCCAGAACAAGATTTTATTACGAAATATTTTTATTTGAAATAAAATGTATAATCAATTCTAATATATTCTAAGATTTTTTTCATATTTATAAAAAAAAATTATCGCAACCACTACCAACATAAAATTAGTGTATTTCAAAAATATTCAAAGGAGCAATGTGAATGACATTTTTTTGTTGTTGCTAAATCATTACCTAAAAAATTATCATTTTGCATGATATTCAGTGATGTGGTTCAGAATTTTGGCTTGTAGTATGATAAAACACTTCAATTCAACATTTTTTTATAGAGATATTAAGAAAGTAGGTATATGACAGTAAGATTCATATTTTGGAAACAGTTGTTACAGAATTAGGTTTTCACGTAAGGTAATATCAATGGAGGAATTTTATCTGTGTTTGTGAATAGTCATAGCATATACGTGACAAGTTTTGTGTCGCTAACAATTCAATATTGTTGTAGTTCTTTTGGATGTTTATTCTCCTATTTATTTTTGTATTATTACTAGTGATTTCTGAACTACAAATCCTAGGTTTACTAGTGGATTACTATTAATCAATTAATTTTAGTATTTTACAATAGTACAAATTAATTGTAGTGTCCAAATTTTAATTTTTTGAAAGGGTTACTTAAAATATGATCAAACAAAGCTCCCTTTCATGACGTAATAATTTGATAGTAAATATGTTTTATCAAACAAATGAATGGGTTACGGTATTAAAAATATCTCAAGATGATTGAATAGTCACAGTTAAATCATTTCTTTATTAATTTGCTTAGTGTTAGAGGGAGGAATTATCCCAAATATTTCCATCAAATACTTATTATATACTTTCATATTATTCATCCAGGTATTTCATATATAAACAAAATATATGGTATACAAAAGTTTTCTTGTATTACAGTTGATGCTAAAACAGCAATTACATTGTCCTACTTGAATGTTGAATAAATTTATGCGTTTTGATATTTCTTTTTTAGATTTATTGAATGTTGCCAGTAGACGGATGGTGTTCCAAAGCCCCAGAGTGCAAATAGTTCCTGTATGTTCGTAATGTCGTGGAGTATTTTCCACAACAGAATGATAGTTGCCCTGAGTTCAGCTTTAACGACCACTCTTTTAGAAGGCAATATCAGTTCATCTTTGTGCTGATTATTTAAATTTTTGAGTATTATATTTATCAGAAAACTTTAATTAAAATAAACTTTTGAGTATTTTTGTGCTACAGTTTTTGTAGACTGAAATAATATAACTTATCATGAAAAAAGTGAACAAATAATTAATACTATTAGATTTAATTTAGTATCAATTGTATTTATTATTGCATTTTTCTTTAGACAATTTTTACCCTTTTCAAAATTTATTTCAAATATAATGATGAATGTTGTATTATTTCTTTGCAGCTTTAAAAACTTATTTTTAATTTTGAAAATTTTTGTTGTATTTATGTTTGGAATTCCGGATTCGTGCGTGTTATACCAAAGTTACAGCAGCTCAAAGTTTGAAAAACGGTGCCTTTACAATGGGTGTTTTGGAAGACGCAGTTGTAAGAATATGTTAATCAAGTATTTGTAGTTTACTTTTGTTGGATGATTGAAGTTATGTTGTCTTCTTATCAGTTTTGAAGTGGCTCGGAAATTCTACAAATTTTTAAAGTCGTTTTAACCTGATTAATCTATGAATTGATTTAAGTGTTAGTCATATATGCTTTTATATAATAGCTTTCATAATCTTAAAACACTATTAAGTATGTATTTCTCTTTAAATGTTGTTTTATACTTTAAAAGTAACACATTATGAAAACAAATATTACTGCCTGGCAGTATAAAATAAAAGGATATAATTGTGATTCCTTCAATATATTTTTACGTGGTTTCAAAAAATATTATTTGAACCATTTAACAAAAGTACTCTGTAATTAACATTGTACATAGTCAATAAATACTTAACTGTAGACGCATGTATTTATTTCTACCTGTAGTTAGAACAATTATTGAGTAAGTAAGGGACATGTCAAGTTTCAATTTTACCAATTCGTATGCAGTAAAACTTGGCTTATACGGCCTTATGATATTCGGAACGTCTGATAACCTGCTCGGACGGTTTGGTGACAAAGAGCGCTTGGGAAAGGTGGGCTGGGGAGCGTAATGAGAATGAGGGATTTCCCCACAGCAAACAACTTCGCCTACACTAATTTTGGGATCGTTGCCCTGGTGTGTCGGTAGGTCAAATATTTGCTATTGACGTGTTGCCATTCTGTGTGCATTAGCAGGTTTTTCTAGTAGACTGTATTTTACTGTTTCACAATTTTTTTATTTACTCTTATGTTCTAAATTAAATCGAATTTTAATCTTTTAATTTGTTTTCTTTCCATTACGTAGCCAGAAAGTAACTTAACTAAGAAATATCATACTATCAGGGCAACTGTATCGTAATTTTTATTTTTGTTAAAAAAGTGTGCTATTTTATAATTTTATTTCTAACTATTTTGGAAAATCTTACAGCTCAGTATTAAACAATCCATTAATAGTTCCTTCAAAGCATAACTGCAATACCTGTGATGCATTTGCTACACAAAAACCGGCTTCAAAGTTATCTGGCCCACCTTGGCAACACATTAGGCCGGATATGACAGGGTTTACTGTACTTTGGAAACTTACCAACAATGCTAACTTTGTTTGTTTAAGCCTCTAGGTTATGCTTCATATGCAGAATGTTACGGGTTCAAGTCCCGGGAGGTCTACTAAGATTTGCATGATGGGTTTAGTCCATTTTTCCATAACAAACGTTTGTAGATTAAGTTGAAATTGCCATTTGCATAAATAGACAAAAAAGTGTACAGCAACCGGTATTGTTGTATCACATGAGCAATCTATTTACAACAAAATGTGAGGTTATAAATATGAGCCTGTTGTAAGGACAACCGCAGTTTCTGCACCGATGCTTGCTTACTCTCTTAGTGCTTTTATTGAATGAGGTGCATGTTTACTAGCAACTTCATCTCAGAGATTAGTAAATTTAAATTACTAGGGACAACCTTTATGCTTCGTGTGCCAACTCTGTCACTCACTGCGCTCGTGACACCTCGACCTTTGGCCTCGGCATGTGACTTTTCACAACAAATATTAATGGTTAAACTGTATTGAGTAAAATCATAATTTGTAAATTTATTTATACTACTTCACTATTGAGTTACAAACTATTTACAGTTTCAATATAAACACTAAGATTAAAGAAATATATTATAAATAATGATATTTATAATACCTTCTCAGTATTATAAATATCATTATTTACATTCAAACAGCTGTTACAATTTCGTAAACATCATTATTTACATTTGAACAGCTGTTAATTATTGACTAATTTAAATACCTCTCCGTGTTATTCTTATGACCAAAACATGTACTTTGAAGTCTTATTGTGCCCTTCAGCGTAAATATATTGTAAAATTGAGACCTTATTGTACAACTACTAGCAGGGGCAAATTTTTTGAAAAATCAATCCTTAATACTGATAAAAAATAATGAAGGAGTTGCATTGACAAAAAACCGTTTCAAGTACAGTAGTATATACATAAGGATGGGAAATGAGAGTAGCAATCTGATTAAAATAACATATTTACTTCTATATGAATGTTAAATATAACTAATTTTTTTCAGAACAGGAAACCCCAATCTCCCTTTCTCACATCAAATATTGTCCAGCATCCTTGTATATTTGCAGAATGTTATATTGTCATTTGGGCAGGAGGTCACGCCCTTTCTTTTCAACAAAAATTATCAAGAAATGTCCTGTTGTACCGGCAAATCAATGGAGCAGTGCAATCCCCTCCCAAACACAGTCATACAGGTAATAAATGTAAAGAACGAGATACAGTATCACATGCATACAATCTTTATCTGAACAATTATTTAATATTGGAAAATTCTCTAATACATGCTGTACTGTATAATGATATAACCATTATAAAACGGAAACAAATGTTTATGAATCACTGAGAGAAGATCTTCTAAGGACTGGTTGAGGTGAGATACAGCAAACTCCATGTTACATTTGATACCAAGATACATTGAAATTCGCTATAACCAGGAACTATTGTACTATTAACTTTTGCAACTTGAGTAAGTTTAAGTCGATTTTATTTATTTGGAAGTGTATTAAATATCGAAAAGTAATTGTTTACTTATTCTTTTAGTAAAAATGCAATTTCGAGGTTTTTACTTGTCAGATTAATATACCGCCACCCTATTTTGGAAAGTTAATTATAACAAAAAATATTAAGTTGCTGTTAGATTGAGTTAAACATGATCGACAGTTCAAGGCTCATGTAGAATTTACACGTATGAACACTATGTAACTTTACAATTATCGAGGCTAAGGCAATTTATTTCTAAAAATTATAGCAGATTGATTGGCAAGGCTTCACATTCCTTGGACTGTTTGCTTGAAATAAAACATGTTTTTCTACTTGAAATCAGTATGTTTAGAAGCTTCTATCAATGACTATAGAAATAAACAACTGTGCAAGGCAAAACAATTGCTGTAGATGAATGCCTGTGCTGCTAACTAACGGTGATTTGTTTCAAATAAGTGCTCAAACAAGTATTTGGCATACTACTACTACCTCTGCTACTAGTCACTGCAGTATGTGTTGGAGAAATGCAATGTGATGGATGAAGAGTGATAGAAAGAGGGATGTTTCTAGAACAGGAAAACCCGCTTCATGAGTGTACTGTTTTTCTTTTTCTATAATCAATGCTTCTCTCCTATAAATATTACTAAGTTCCTTTTTTATTTTACTTTCATGTTCAGTATTTGAGCCTAGGAAATGAAATTCAAGAATTTCTTGTACTTATACTAAATACAACTTTTTAATTTGTACAAGTAATGTTAATGCTCTGCAAAAACATTTCTAAAATATGTCAAGTCATGAAATTGCAGAAACCTAATATAATGACGGAGGCAGTTGTATTTAATCAACATTGAATAAGTATGATCTATTTTTTTTACCATCAATTATAATGTTCTCTTAAAGAATATCTCATTTGAAGCTCCATATCTTATCCTCTGATATCCTTGTGTGTGCATATATACAGAGTATGGTCACTTGGCCAGTGACAGCTGGAGATAGGCAGGGAGTGAAGAGGGGGCTCTTGGGCTCTTTTATGAAATCAAAGATCTACACAAACAGTTGTCATGGCACTGGCTTACTCCTTTTCTTTGTACTGTTCCACATGTAATATTCTTTATCCACCCTTGACAATCTCCTAATGGAACAACACTATCAGCGTAGTAGCTTGATGCATGGACCTGATATTTTATGCATGTCAAACGTAATTTTAAAGAGTGTAGCATAGTTGCTTAAAGTCCAGCTTCAAATACTAAAGTTTCTCAGTTTGTTCTTAAAAAAAGAAATGAAAAATTTTGAAATGGATCAGTTGGTAACCATTGGCTGTTCATTTTTCATTAGGCTATTAATTAATGACACTTTCTATGGCTTTAGTTTGTAATATATATGTATTCATTTTAACATTCAGTAGCTATTCTAAATATTAACAGCTAAACATCAATATTTAGACATGACATAAGAGTTAGTGCATAATTTTAAACAGATAAATCATTTACATATGCATAACATGTTTCTTTCGATACTATCGTTACATCAATATTTGGTTTACGATATATTGGTAATTCGATACATCGATATGGTGGAAATATTTGCCATCCCTAGGTGAGGAGAGGGAAGCTACGAGTTTCTGCTCAAATTATCTACATTGAAGAGGAAGGAGGGGGACAATGGTGTAGTTTTGATCCTACCTCCCCTACATGTACAGTTGTTATTAAAATCATTAATAGAGTTTCAAACGTCACTAACAACTTTATCTTTAATAATTTGTTTCAGTTCAATGTACTTAATAAGAAAAAAATGCCGATTTACAGCGAAAGATCATCAGTAACCATAATTCATTGATTACCAATAATTTCCACCAACCATTAATTTTAAATTTATCATGTTTTATTTTAACAGTTTTAATACTATTATTTACTAATTTACTTTTATTTCAAACTATATAATGATCAAATAGGATTAATTCATTATTGATTATAAATTTAGATAAGTAAATTAATAGACAATTACATAATAGCCATTGTGAACAGGCTTGTGATGATGATGTTGGTTTGCTCTTCTCATAAGTGTCATAATATGAGGTTGAAACCAAGACTTGAATTAACTTACACAAAGGATAAAGATAGAATGGCTCTAAATGGTGTGATAAAGAGCAGGTTGAGCCATCATACGCACTCAACTTGACTCAAGATTTTAATAATTAACTTATTAGGATTTTAATAATAATTAAATTATTATGTATAAATAAAGATACCATCATTATTTATATCCTACAAATCTTACTATAGCAATGAAAATGATCAATATACATATAATAAATGCCTAATATAAAGTTAACACAACATAGAACAGTAAGTTCATGGACCAAACGTAAATGCTATAGATGTACATGGTAGAAAAAAAATATAGAAACGCATTCACAACTTTTGTATGACTTCACTTGTAAAAGAGAAATTTTGTACATCATCATAGTTTTAAAGAGCCTATCTTTTGACGCTGTTAGCGACATTTCATCTTTTCAAAGGGGCAGCCCGTGAAGAGTTGAACAAAAATCTTCAATGTAAGCCTAGGTCGAGTTTGGCATCAAATGAAAGGTCTATTGAAGATAAATTAATTGCTGCAAACCAGACTTCAAAAGGTCCAGTAGCGGTCAGACTTCCAGAGTAGCGGTAATTTGAATTTCAAAGTAACTACTTTAATCAATAATATTTCTCTGTGATTTCACGGTTTCAAGGAAATTATTCTGATAAAAATTATACTTTATGGAACACAGTTATTCAAACAAATTAAATTATCTAATTATCTATAGAGAAAAAACTTTTTTATAAGTAAAGTTATACAAAAGTTATGAAAGCGTTTCCATATTTTTTTCCCACCTTGTAATTAGACTCCTTGAACTGAAAACACTCAATAAGTACCTGCGCGGTGGCTCAGTAACTTAGGTTTCTGACTGCGAAGGCTTCAATCTAAGGTTTGAATCCCCAACTGAGCTAACGGTTGGTATTTCACTCGTTAACCCTTCATTGGTGACGTGATTTTTTGTGACATCTTTAGTGACTATGGTCTGTGAGACCATATTTATAATTTATTATAAAATCTTTACAAAATGGCACAGGAAAAATACAAAAACAACTTAGATAGTTTGAGAATATGTTTATTTATTAGTTAAATACAAAAACTGTTCACAAACATATTTGTTCAGTACTTATAACTTATATTTTAAGGTTTTATAATAGCATTTAATGTGTTAACACTTTAGCATTAAGAAAGAGTTTTTAAGCCAAGAGCGCATTTTAAGTTGTATTATTTCTTAATTTGAAATATCTCAACAGAGAGAGAGAGAGAGGGGGATAACGCTTTCTAAAAGCGACATAAATCAGGCGATATGACGTAGTCAGTCGTCTTGAAATCTGATTGGTTAGAATGCACTGTTCTAAAATCGTTTTGCACCACGCGGGGTTTTGCCACGCCACTCTGTCTAGAAACTCTGTCTAGAAAACTCGGTCTTGTAACGTCCCTCTCACAGCACACTTCTCTAATATACACTTTTGGAGGCCCTCTGCCTCGTGCTGTTTCTATATTGTTTCTCTAAATCTCTGTTAACCACTCTTAAACGTCTTTTAATATTTTTGTGTGTGATATTTTGTACATTTAATTTCTTGTGTGAACTCCCGCCATAGTTTGTGCTTCAAGATCTTCTTTGTGCGTGCTTCCGTGGCAGATGAACTTTGCGAGAAGCGTTCTACCGCGATTCGTGTAAGAAGACACAAGATAAAATGAAGTGAGAACTGTCGTTCGTTGCGTTTCCCTCCAGGACATTGATGGACCTCGCTACCACCTCACCAACGGTTGTCTCCGGACCTTCCCTCACCTAATTGGAATATTGGACAAGGTACTGTTTTTCATCATTTCATGTGTGTAACTTTAGTTATTTTTGTAAGCATATTGCTCGACTTTTTGTCCCATTTTGTAACAACAAATTATCCACAAGCTCTCTCTATAGACATTAACTTTTTGGGCGTTTTTTAATATAAAAATTCCCTGGTCCTTCGAATCAATTTAGATATAAATATTTAATTTTCTCATCTCTCATACCGCTCATAGTTTTGGTCATTTCGAACCGGATTTCTAGGATACAGTTCTTTGGAAATACAGAAACTCTAATTTGTGGATAATAGAAAGCACGATTCACTTCAGTTTTCGCCATTTGCAATTTGCCTTTGCAGTTTGCGAAGGCCACGCCCCTAGCCCAATAACAGGCGCACTGCTTACGGAGAATCACGAACTTCTCCGAAGCGTGCCGATTCGAGGTACGCAGTATTGATTTTTCCAACCCCTCACTCTCTCTCAGGCTGTCTGCAGCACATCCGCTCTATAGCGCATGCGCTGACAGTTGTCAACTCTTGTTTGTTTACTTTATTGACAGTACGCTACTCACATATCTTGTGGTAGTTACAGGCATTAGTTAATGCTTCTCATTATAAGGATTATAGCAATGGCTAGTTAATTCATTTATGTAAATAAGCTTATATATATTTAATCTTAAATTAAATTATTATCTTTTATTCTATTTTTCTAATTAGCATTCGAAGGCTAATTAAATACAAAAGGAGTTTTATACGGCTTTTATTGTACAATATATTGCTTTTTCATTCCGTTTTTGTGAGGTCAACTATTGTTTTACTGTGTATAGTCAATTAGCCTAGTTTAAGTCTCTTTTGGTAAAGCAGTTAAGCTTTATTAAACACACATTTCTCTGCTAGGGTAAATAAATTTTGTTTAGCTAATTACCTAAATTACCTAATTCATATTTATTGTATTTGTGCTGAATTAATAATTAATTAACTAACTATACAAAACTAGTTATGTACATTTATAGTTTTGTACACTCTCTCTGAAATAAGCAAGAATTAGCTATTTATCATGTCTCTCTCTAATGTGTTATTACCATAAGCTTATTGGAAGCTAATTAACTAAAATTAATTAGTTCTCTGATCTCTCATTGAAAATAAAATTTATACTTTTCCTTGCTCTCTAGTGTTCATACACATTGCTACTAATAAATCTAGCTATCAAAGCAAAGCTCTCAGTGGAACCAATCAAGACTGCAATTGTTATAACATTGCAGATTAAGCTTACCTCACACTTTGAATCTCTTATTTATTTGTTTGTTTATTGTTCTTATTGCAAAATAATTTGTGATGTCTCTGCCGATATTTTAATACTGTAGTAAGTAAGTCAAAATAGATATAAATAAAACATGGAAAAATGTATTTAGCGACTTAGTGCTCTGCTCACAATAGTGTCTTGTATTTCATATCTACATTTAATTTTGTTTTACTACTTACTGCATCTGAAAAATTCAAAATGGCTCCTAAAGTTTCTGATTTCAAGGCGGCTCTCTATACTCGTCTCACAGCGTTAACTAAAGCGCGCTTCGCTAAAATAAAAACTCAAGTTGAAGAATTCGCTACGCAAAAGGAGCTTCTTACACCTGCTCAACTGAAGAGCTTATCAACCATCTCTAATGAAGTCAAGAAAAAGAAAGCTGATTTTGAGGCTAACCTGAAACGAGCCTTAAATCTAACGGATGATGAGGCCATTGAAGACGAAGTCTTAGCGGAAGATCAGGACTCTATTAACGAGGTCTACGCTCATATTCTTGGTATAATCGAAACGCTACTTCCAGTCGAAGAACCCAAAACACCCTCGGCTTTGAGTGACGTCAGTACGACTCCTCAGGTCTCTAGTGTCTCTCAGGTCCGTCTGCCAAAATTAGAATTACAAAAATTCTCGGGCGATCTTCTGACTTGGACTTCCTTTATCAATTTATTTGATACAACCATTCACCGTAATGCCAGTCTTAGTGCAGTAATGAAGTTTCAGTACTTATTGAGCGTTTTGAGCGGCGAACCTTTAAACCTAATTAAAGGACTCAATCTAACCTCTGCTAATTACTTAATAGCATACGACCTCTTACGGGATCGCTACCATAATTCCCGGAGGTTACAAACTCTCCATTTGAACCAGTTACTGGACCTGCCTCAAATTAGTTCGTCCTCAATCAAGGGTCTCAGACTATTTGTCAATCAATATACAGAACACTCTCAGGCATTGAAAGCTTTACATTGTGACGTAGGTGAAAACAATCCACTCCTCTCTGCTCTCATCCTCCGACGTATGGATTCCGACTTACGAAAAAAGCTGGAAGCTTCCCGGTCAACCTCTTCGAATGACGCGTCTGCTCACTCGTTACCGGAAGTCAAAGAAATAATAACATTTTTGAACACTGAATGCAGCCAAACTGAAGATGCCAATATTCATAACGTTCCGCAGGTAAAGGCTTCTACCTATGTTCCTCCTCACGCCCGCAACAAGGTGACTGCGCCAAAAAGGGTGAACTTTCGCTCTAGTGATGTTTCAATGGTCACAACTCACTCTAACTCCGCTCAAACCAAGACTATGCCTCTTCCATGTTTCATTTGTAATCAGAGTGGACATAAAGTCTATTCATGTACGGTTTTCCGTGACAAAACTCCTCAAGAACGACATCAGCTCGTCAAGAGACATAATCGCTGCATCTCATGCTTAGGCGCTCATGAACTCAAGGAATGCCAATCTAAGGCCATGTGTCTCACGTGTAACAAAAAACACCATTCATTGTTACACTTTCAAGCTGCCTCGGGCAATGCTGCTAATCAGCCCGTCCGTAGTAACACAGCTCATGACGTCTCCAGTACACGTCATCGCTCTAGTGAGAACCATAACGATTCTCAGGTGACTCTCGTTTCTCAAGATTCACCCCCCTCTATGCCAGATTGTTACACCGTGCTATTAGGCACCTTACTGGTACAACTAAAAACTCCTGAAGGTAGATCCCATGTATTCAGGGCTTTACTTGATTCAGGGAGTATGACGGATTTAATTTCCGAACGTGCCGCTCAACTCTTGGAAGTGCGCCGTACTAAGTCTCAAACTCACATCTCTGGCCTCAGCCAAAGCACGGCAAAACCAAAAGGTCAAACTCATCTCACAATTAGCACTCTATCTGGTCTCATCATTGCTCCTGACCAGCCAATGTTAATATTAGATAAATTGACCGTGGATTTACCCAGAGTACCTCTAGCCCCAGAAGTCTACAATAAGACTCAGAGATACATTCTCGCTGATCCCACATTCCATTTACCTGGACGAATTGACGTTGTCTTAGGTGGAAGTATATTTCCAAAAATACTCACTAATGAGCAATTCTCACTGGGGCAGCATATGCCACATGTAATTGGCACGCATTTCGGGTTTGTCGTATTGGGTACTGCTCCCAGCGCACCTTTCGCATCCACTCTCACCTCTACGAGCCTCAATGTCTCTCTACACTCAGCAAGCGACGCAGATCTACATTCATCACTTCAGCGGTTCTGGCTTCAAGAGGAAATTCCTGTATATTCGAAGAAGACCAAAGAAGAAGAACAATGTGATGCTCACTTCGCCACTTCTCACTCTCGAGATGAAACCGGACGCTACACCGTTCGACTTCCGTTTAAGGAAAATCATTCTGCCCTAGGATCGTCTCAGCCTATTGCTGAGCGTCGATTTCATTCTCTCGAGCGGAAATTAAACGCTCAACCTCACTTTTCTCAACTCTATCATGATTTTATCAATGAATATCAATCTCTCGACCACATGGCCAAAGTTCAAAATCCTGATTTAACTAAGCCACACTATTTCCTCCCCCACCATGGGGTGCTAAAGGAGAATAGTTCCACCACAAAACTCCGTACTGTCTTTGATGCGAGTTGCAAGACCAGTACTGGTGTTTCTCTCAACGATGTCTTATTGACCGGACGCAAACTCCAAACAAATATTTGTGACATACTACTTCACTTCAGGCGTCACAATATTGTTTTTTGCTGTGACATCCGTCAGATGTATCGGCAAATCCGAGTACATCCAGATGACCGGAAATTTCAACTTATCTTATGGCGTGACCATCCCAAGGATCCTCTCTCAACTTATCAGTTGAACACTGTTACTTACGGCATGAATACCTCTCCCTACTTGGCGATCAAGACTCTGCACCAGCTTGCAGACGACGACGGTGGGAACTTCCCCTCCGCTGCATGCGTGCTGAGGACACAGACCTACGTGGACGACATCATCTCCGGTGCGGACACAGAGGAAGCGGCCTTAGAACTGCAGGAGCAGCTCATCCGTCTACTGCGTCAAGGAGGTTTCGAACTCCGGAAGTGGGTCTCTAACTCTACTCGCCTACTCCAAGCTCTGCCGGAAGGACATCGCGAGTCTCCAGTGTTTCTGCAAGAATCTCTATCTCCGCAGTTCTCTATCCTTGGTTTACATTGGTCGCCTACCACTGATTGTTTCACATACTCTCTTAACATACCGCCTGACGAGCGCCCGACCAAACGCTCTGTCTTGAGCTTAATAGCCAAGATATATGATCCCTGTGGATTTCTCTCTCCTTGCATAATGCAAGCAAAATGCTTTATGCAACTTCTCTGGACTACAGGTCTGTCTTGGGATGAACCCTTGCCATCCGAACTTGCCGAAAAATGGCACTCATTCATCACTGACACGCAGCACATAGTGCATGTCTCAATTCCTCGAGGTATCGACTTCAAGTTCAACCCTCCTGCTGCTCCCCACCAAGGTGGATTATGGGAGAACGCTGTGAAAAGCACCAAACACCACTTACGTCGTGTCATGGGAGACCACATCCTGACACTGCCAGAATTTATGACACTCGTCACTCAGATAGAGGCCATGCTAAACTCGCGGCCACTCACTCCACTCTCCAGCGATCCTGCTGACTTCTCTGCCCTCACTCCGGGACACTTCTTGATTGGTGCCCCCCTAGCGTCGGTCCCAGAACCCGACCTCCTCGACGCACCTGACAACCGCCTACGACATTGGCAGTTGGTCCAAGCTCTACACCAACGCATCTGGAAACGATGGCAGCTGGAATACTTGCATACGCTCCAGCAACGTTATAAGTGGACCCAACCACGTGAGAATATCAAAGTTGGTGATCTCGTGCTAGTGCACCAGAACTCTCCGCCCCTCTCGTGGCCTCTGGCTCGTGTTACCGCCGTACACCCAGGGACTGATGGTGTTGTGCGCGTGGTGGACTTACGCACTCCAAATGGACACCTTACTAGACCAGTGGTAAAGGTGTTTCCTCTGCCCACTGACTAAAATCTCTTTTCTAGTTCCGTGCCCCAATCTCTAAAAACTGTGTGGTGTGATTTTCTATTGTGTGACTTTGTTGTTGAAGCCTACAATGCTTCAAGGGGGCCGGAATGTTCAGTACTTATAACTTATATTTTAAGGTTTTATAATAGCATTTAATGTGTTAACACTTTAGCATTAAGAAAGAGTTTTTAAGCCAAGAGCGCATTTTAAGTTGTATTATTTCTTAATTTGAAATATCTCAACAGAGAGAGAGAGAGGGGGGGATAACGCTTTCTAAAAGCGACATAAATCAGGCGATATGACGTAGTCAGTCGTCTTGAAATCTGATTGGTTAGAATGCACTGTTCTAAAATCGTTTTGCACCACGCGGGGTTTTGCCACGCCACTCTGTCTAGAAACTCTGTCTAGAAAACTCGGTCTTGTAACGTCCCTCTCACAGCACACTTCTCTAATATACACTTTTGGAGGCCCTCTGCCTCGTGCTGTTTCTATATTGTTTCTCTAAATCTCTGTTAACCACTCTTAAACGTCTTTTAATATTTTTGTGTGTGATATTTTGTACATTTAATTTCTTGTGTGAACTCCCGCCATAGTTTGTGCTTCAAGATCTTCTTTGTGCGTGCTTCCGTGGCAGATGAACTTTGCGAGAAGCGTTCTACCGCGATTCGTGTAAGAAGACACAAGATAAAATGAAGTGAGAACTGTCGTTCGTTGCGTTTCCCTCCAGGACATTGATGGACCTCGCTACCACCTCACCAACGGTTGTCTCCGGACCTTCCCTCACCTAATTGGAATATTGGACAAGGTACTGTTTTTCATCATTTCATGTGTGTAACTTTAGTTATTTTTGTAAGCATATTGCTCGACTTTTTGTCCCATTTTGTAACAACAAATTATCCACAAGCTCTCTCTATAGACATTAACTTTTTGGGCGTTTTTTAATATAAAAATTCCCTGGTCCTTCGAATCAATTTAGATATAAATATTTAATTTTCTCATCTCTCATACCGCTCAATATTTAAAAGTATATTTTTTTTTATAAAAACTAAAACAATGTTAAAAAAGTTAATATAAAAAATTTAAGTTAAAAAAATCATTATAATATGCATCTTGAATTCTAATAGTGGCTATTAGTTCTACATTTGTATATTAAATAACTACTTAAACCAGAAATTAACTGATATCTGTTTGTAACATAACAATAAACTGCCTTAAAAATTACTCTATAAAACAAAACAAATTAAGATATTTTTAGTACTATTTTTTTTTATGAGTCTGAAAAGTTAAAACTATATAATTATGTACCTAAAATTGTCTTAAACAGTTATTCATTAAATTTCATAATAAATAACAAATAAAAGTGCTAGTAATTCTTATTAAATCTACGAACAATCATCTCAGAAAAAAACATAAAAATTGTCAAATCAAACTAATTTATAATTATGACAAATAAACCAAATTTTACCATCTAGTTCAGTTATAATAGAAGTTAGAATGAATGATTTTTTAAACCACACAGTTTTTGCATATAATACCTGCATGTTCGAGGCACAGATAAGTACTGCACTTCTGGCAAGAATACTTAGTTTTCCGGTTCTTTTTGTAGCCACACTCTTTGCATCACCCTATAGTACCCTCACGCACAGGTTGGTCAAGTTGGATAATGTTACATATCTGCATTATTCTTTCTCTTGTTAATCTTGGTAAGCTCAACACTCCTGCTCTTTGAACCAAATGTGGTTTCATTAGGTCATGAGCTAGGCTTTTCAAAAATTTGCGTCTCAAAACATTTAGGTCTGGATTGCTTGCTGTGTGTATAATGTGTGAATTTATTCCTGCTACATTTATCACGGAATAAAAAATAACCATCGGCCATCGCCTTGTATTTCTGGCACAGTTGTAGTTAGAACAGAGTTGATCAACAACATCAACTCCAATCTTAGTGTGGTTGTAGTCAACAACAAGGGAAGGTTTTCCTGTGGTTTCATCAACTGCATCATTATCATGCATAGAGGAAAGTAACAGAACATTTTTCCCTTTCTTGGGAACATAAGAGACAATTGTGCAGTTCTTTCGAAATGCAAATATACTTGAGGGCACAGGTCTGGCTAAATTCATTGTCAATTCTGGTGGTATTTGCCTTTTATTTTTACGCAATGTTCCAAGGAGTGTTAAACCATGATGTTCAAGAAGATCATCACATAGTTCAACCTATGTGAACCAATTATCTGTTGTAACATTCCTGTTGGTTCTTATAATTGGTTCACACATCCGTTTTACAATATCTGCAGCACTGTTATTGACTGAAAAAGGGCCATCCGGCTGTTTGCCTACATAAACCTCTAGATTTCCAGTATAAAACATCTTTGCATCGCAAAGTGCGAATATTTTTATACCGTACTTATTCGGTTTTGATGGAATGTACTGCCTAAAATTGCAGCGTCCCCTAAACCCTTCCAGTTTTTCATCAACTGTTACATACTGTGACATGCTATAATTAGACTTGCAATGCTGCACAAAACTATCAAAAAAGTCTCTAATTGGAGCGAGCTTGTCCAAAGATTTTCGATGTACCCTACTGGCTTTGTCATCAAATCGTAGGTGTCGTAAAATAAACCTAAAACGTTGAAGAGACATACATAATCTGAATATTTCTGGAGAAGATCCATTAGTATCAAATAAGTCATCAGCATTCAAGCGGTTAGATTTTTCAACACCACTTAAAATTAGTATACCTAACAAAGCTTCAATCTCAGTGGCATCTGTTGGTTTTGTATATGTTTCACGCTGATATTTTCCCTCAGAAGCAATTATAATTTCTTCGTTAGTATGTTTTACTATAATATCAACCATCTCCCTATCAATGAACATTGCCAAAATTTTCTAAAGGGTTTTTTCTTCCCCTCCGGGGGCC
>JAQJVL010006321.1:0-29784 GCA_035578905.1 Stictocephala bisonia
TGTACTACTCTGATTGGGATCGAACTGAGAACCTTTAGCTTATAAAGCTGGGCTTTAACCAACTAAGCTACATAATAACACCCATGGCATCGTTATAAATATTGCAAAAATGTTGGTGGTTCAAGGTTCCCTAGGTGGTATTTGTTGTTTGAGAAAGTTCACTTTCATGATGAAGATTGCATAAAGGATCTGAAAGTGATTCTAAAAATCTGTAGTGCCATTCTTGCTCCAAAGTTGACAGTGCTGTTCAGTAAACTTCAGCTAGGTATCTTCCATATTACCTCAAGTTTAGCTTTATGGTGCCAATTTTCAAGACTGCAACCATTGATTTCGTTTATTTAAACTGTTCAAAGAGCTTCAGTTTGTTCATTTCCGGTGTGACCCAAGGGAAGAATCTAGGACACTTCCTGTTTACTTTGTTTATGAACTATTTGGTCAGCTACATCAACGCAAATTGCTTACTCTTTGCCGATGATATAAAGATCTTTAACGCCATGTCGAATACTGGAGACTTCTGTCGGTTGCAACGTTGTTTTGCAGCAATCGAGGATTGGTGTTAAGAGAATGAAGTGAAACTAAATGCAGGAAAATGTGCAGTAGTGACTTTTTGAGCCATTGATCTTCGATCACATTCTGTGCAGCTCTGGCGCAAAACTTCATTTCGGGGTCTTGGTGTGGTCCTATCTTGAAACTTAAGCCTGAAATTTCGTTTCGAAAAAAACACCTAGAATGACAGGCTTTATAAATAGAACTTCTAAGAGAGGGTTAAGTGTAAATGCGATGACTAAAGCATTTGTCCCTTTTGTTAGATCTGTCATAGAATTCAACAGTGTTGTGTCTGTCCCTCTTCCAACTAGGACATTACCAGCGTCAGCAGGGAATCCACAATAAGTTTGTTAGAACTGTTGCTTCAAGATTTACCTTTTGCCTTTGGACATGGTAGAGGCTAGTCTCAGGCTGGCTCCTTTTGAGTTATAAGGAAAATTCAGGCTCTGGTATTCAGGCTCTGGTATTCAGGCAGAGAATTCAGACTGGGGAAATTGACTGCCTTGACCTGCTTAGTCTCATCTCACTTAAGCTTACTGCCCACATTCGTGCTCATGACTTGCTTAATTATCTTCAGTTTACCATAAATTACAAATATTTTAAGTTAGGTCCCAAGATTACAACGTACTGGAAACCATGTTTCATCTCACCAGGACTTTTCATCTGAGAGCATTCTGTCTCTGAAGAAGACACCTACTTACCTGCTTCTTACTCCACTGTGAACATTGTAAGAATATTTAAAACGTATTAGGTTTTTCTGTTATTCATTTTGTTTAGTTTTTCTTAATGTATTTATTATATTTATTGTTGTATTCACATTATTGCTACTATATTCATTGTTGTTATCAATGCTATCATATTTTATATTTATTTTAATGTACTAAAACTGCTGCTATTATTACTTATTATTATTATTTTAACTATATTTATAATCATAATTTAAATCAGTTATGATAATTCCTGTTTTGTTTTGTGGTACTGTACTGTTGTTTATTTATTTATTTACGGAAAACTTCATTTTACAACAATATACAATACAATATGGCAGACAAAGTGAATAGATACTATCGTAATCATTATGTCTAAGACAAGCACTAATAGAACAGTAACAGAAACAGTAATAGAAATAGTAATTGAAAATATATTAAATACAATTAAGGTTCATGATTGCTAACAATAATAAGGGTAACAACAAACATGACATAAACTAAAGTAAATGTCAATAACAACAACAAATTTTGACTAACCAAAATATCATTTTGAATAATTACTATCATAATTAGAATATATACATTGCTCTATTTAATCAGCCTCATAATAGACGCTTCAATTGCAAGTACACAGCACCAACACCTTCACCGGAGGCTCGTCCTTGGAAGATTCTTCTGAGAGCAGATTGGCCGTAATCAAAGAACTCGAACTGGTGACACAGCTTGTTGCCCAGACGATGTAACCTCGGGGGAGGACCGTGCATGACATAATTGGTGGCGTGTGGCCGACAAAAAACAGGTTGGATGAGCGGGTCAATCTTGAAGCACCTGAACAATACAGTACATTTGAAGCAGTAGCTCAATGTGACAGAGAAGACCAGGACAGTCCACCGTGCCACGAAGAACTCCCCAGAGGAAAAGAGCATCAGCTTGTTGCCTTCTTCTAGTGGAGAGAGGAAAAAGTCCAAAAGAAGCTTCAACAGTATCAATGGGTACATCGGCATAATTGTAACCTAGCCTGGAACCAACACCTCGGATGAAGATGGATTCTGTCAAAACGTTATATTATTATTACTATGTTGTTATTATTTTTATCGTAACAGAGAAGAATTAAACTGAGGTTGTATCCAATATCGTGTTAAGTAGTTATTTCTTTAGTATATCGTGCGATGGCAGGGCCAAAACCTTGTCCGGTATTCCCTTATTCCTCTCAAATCTGTAAAGATAATGGATTATTACCACATATGTATAAAGATGTACATTAGTTATCGGACAGTGAGGCGTTCACGTTGGTTATATTATCTCTGTGTTATAGCCTTCTGATTAGTTAAGGCATGGTGTAAGGGTATGGTTTGGACTACCAATGGTAATTTGGTGTTTGTGAGCTTTAAACTCATAATTTTATTATTATTATCATGTTTTTAGTATACTGTGTTTGATTTATAGTAAGATCGGTAGCAAACTGCCTTATTTATTTTTATGATATTTTGTAGCCTAATAATGTTTCTTAATATTAGGGTTGCCATAAATGTTCATAGTAAAATACGGACACCACTATACTTGGGGTTCTAGTGGGGAGGGGGTATAAACTGTATTTTATGAATTTTTTTATTTGCTATTTGGGTTGTCTAATTTGGAAAATTATACTAACGGTATTGTGATGATAATAATATTACAACTATATTTTGTTTTATGATTTCAGAGTAAGACTATACTAACAAACATATTTTGTATACTTTTAAAAAAGTAGTTCATAAAGTGTAAGTTAAGTTTGCCGAAGTCAATAAATTGTCATAAATATCCTGGAACATTTTAAAGCATCACTTGCATTATTTATACTGACTGAAGGCTGAAACCAGTCATATTTTTTGAAGAGATTACTTTTTAAAGTAAAGAATCGTTGTCTTTAGTGGTTTGAAAAAAATCAGTACATGACATTTTACTATTAACTTTGATGCTCAGAATAGCTTCAACCTTCTCAGCCGATAATCTAATCCGATCGGGTGTCAAGGCATTTTTCATAAGTGAAAAACTCGTTCAACTGGTATCGAAGTACCGGGTAGAGAAAGAGCAAACTCAAATACTCTTTCAAAATGTTCATATTTCGGCCAAGTTCAAGAGTTGAAATATTTTTTCTTTTGTAAGGGGAGGGAAGTGTGTGATAGTATATGAGTCATACAACACACAACCTCCCACGATTGTTTGTCGACAATTGCCCAAATTAATAGTAATACATGTTTGTCTTTTTTACAATATTAAATATTTAAAATATATTTTTAATACTAAAAGAAAGAAAAATACGGACATCTACCAGGTTTTTCTTTTGTACGGTACGGACACGACACTGAATGTAAAATACAAATCGTTCGTACAAAATACGGACGTATGGCAATCCTACTTAATATGATCAGTAAAGGGGCCATTCAGGTTCCTAAATGTAGAGGCACGTCTGGAATACATCCCCAAGAAGTCGTATCCGTGGGGTCAGTGGGTTATGCATCTACATAGAGTGGGTGGGTGGGAATTAGTTTCCTTAATATGTTCCATTTTAAAGCATTTCCTTGAATATAAAATGGTATTTATTTATGCTTTCATTTCCATAATGTAGTAGAGTACTCGCCCTGAATTTTTATTGAATAGTACATGAATATTCCTCTGTTTATTTATGGTTAGTACACATACGTATAACTACATATTAACTGTTGTTTGAAAGTTATTAGTTAGCATTGGATTGTCCATGATTGGTGGAAAATACTTGGAGATTTCCAATCCTCTAAGTATTTTAAAGAACAAACACTCCTCCTAAGTGCTTGCTCCTAAAACACTTAAAGCACTGGAAATATCCAAATATTTTCTACCGATCACTGCGTATTTAATGAAAAAATATAATTTAATTAGGCTAATTTAATTAATAAAAAAGAGTGTATATTTATTTTTACACATATAGAATGTTTGATTCCTGAAATGCGTTTACATACATTAAAAAAGTCAAAATAATCTTTATTTAAGTCATCATATTAATTTAATTATATGCACAAAAATGTAATGAATATCGTACAAAACACGGGCTTACGACAAATTGTATGTCACAATAAAACTGCATGCGGTCCAATATTTTAAATCCTTTTAAAACATATATTTTCAATTACTCATACGTTTGCATATTAATAATGCAATTGATATCACAGTAGGATTTTTGTAAATACCAACAGCGATTATACCAATAGCGATTGTCCGGTTTAAGGGTAGGTAAATGGCAAACAATTACACTTACTCGTACATGGTAGCTTGTAGACAGATTCATTGCTTATGTCTAGGGGTAGGATTAAACAATCATCTTGCAATTAGTTGAAGGAATGTGCCTGGTTAGCAAGTTGGTACTTGAATAATTGTACTAATTAAAATGAAATTCTTAATGTTTTCCCATCCACCCATACTAGTAGCCTTGACCGGAGGATTCCCACGTTATCGCAAGATAACGGAGTCAAGCAACATCGAGCGTGGCTGTCTCTTGGATGGGTGACCGTCAGAGCGACCCCGTCCTTGCACGCAGCCCGCCTTCCCGGTCACCAGTGCCAGTGGTGGTTTAGTTACCCTTAAGCCGTTGGCCCCTAGGTTAAGTATTACAGAGGGCTTCTTAGCCCTAACTTCGCCTATTAAATAAGACGATCTTTAACTTTCATACAAGCACGGTGGTATTTGGCCCACCTTCCTAAATTTAGATGCAGTGATAAAAGCCCTCCCACCTCCCATCCAAGTATGGTATACCCAGCTACCCATACATGTATTGGGTCACAATATTAAACAAACATATTAACATGTCTTAAAGCTAAAACAATACACTTATTTGATCTACTCATTCACTTTTACACAAATTTTACATTTATGAGCACTCCTTGCAGAGTATTTCTTGTAATCTAATTAATTTAAAAATATAACCATACATTTATAAAACTCGTATACATATAAACAACATTTATTTTATATTATTTTAATCACACGTCATTAGAGTTAGACTTATTTTCAGTAGTCTAAACACATTTTTCAAAGTCCCCGAAAATAGTCTAATCACTGTTTTGTGTAATTTCTTAGCCTGATTTTTCATTTACATGCTTTTTATAGTATAATAAAGCGGAAGCAACTGTGTTTTTTATTTTTTTAACACTAAATACAAAAGTTACGAACTAGTAGTGTCTAAACTAACTATATTTTCATCTTTTTTATCGTCCACAAATTGATTCAATATTGCTATTATACAGTCCAGTACTTTATCCCAAGTTTCTTCATATACACCGTTTAAATCTTCACCTTCATCAAGTATTTCTAGAAGATGTTTTTTGGTGATAGTTTTAAAAGCATTGAGGTGTTCACTTCCCACCAAGTACATTTTATGTACGCATGATAATTTAAACAACTCCATTATCCATGACATTGGGTTTTTTATATTTTCAAATACCATTTTCAGTGACTTCACCACGTTTGCATTGTGCTGTTTGAACTCTTGGCGATTGATCAGTTCATCACCATTAACATGTTCTAGATCATAGAACGATTCCTTCAACGAACTGTTCTCGTTGAACATGTGAATGAAGATTTTCTCAAAGAAGTCCTCTGTTGCCTCAATCTTACCCCATGTTTCGCAAATGACAGTCTCTTCATCATCTGTCAAGAGTGATAGTTTTTTTATTTCTTGATTAACACTTTCAATGTAGTCATCTTCATCAAGTAGTGCCGATTGATAACTTAATTTATGATTTTTAACACTCATCCTATTATTATTATATATAATTTATAAAGGTTCTATATAGTAGATATTTCACAGTTAGCTATCTGAGAAGTATTGACATTTCTTTCCAAAAACAATTCACTTTTCCTTTCCATGAAAAACTACTTATTTTATTTCCCACTTTATTGCGTAATAGTAAAAATGAAATTAGGTTAATATTTTCTAACAATTTTATCAGCTGGTTTTAAAATAATAATAAAACAAACACATATATTACAAATTGCAAGAATGCATGGGAATGAATCTTCCTCGTAAGGAGAAAACTATGTTTAGTCACTTTCGCACGGGTGTGGGAAGATGCAACCACTGAAAATATAAGAGGAGAAATTCAAACTACGGATCACATAGTTAATGACAGGTTTGGTTTAGCAAGTTAAGCCATTATCGTATCTAATATTATTTTACAAAAGTGGCCAGGTGTTAGTGGGATCCTTTAAAGTTTTTATTTATTAGAATTACTGTACAGGATTAGTAGTTGGTATTGTTCTTGATTATATATTATCTACAGTAGATACCTTATCAAGTAGGAATATTTATGTCAGTAATTATTTTTGTAGTTAATGAGGCCTGCTACTACATCTAATTTAAACTACATTACATTTACATGGAGCTGGATTAGCGCTTCACAACTAAATTCAAATCTAAGAATTTGAGATACAAATTTTAATATTAGATGAACAATATTTATTTTGTATGTATTGGTACTAGGGTACAGTCTGTAACCCAGCTGATTGGAGACACGTGTTGTGGAGATTGTAGATGATAGTTTCTATACTCGGTTCTCTTAATATATCTTACATTCTTACATATGAGACGCCGACACAACGTTGTGCGTGTTTTAAGGTGAATTGAATGATGATATGAGTGTAGGATGAGTGTGGTCTAGTTACTAACTGAGTCCGACTGTTCCTCAGAAAGAGCAATTTATTAATAGCCTAACAGCCAGGGCAACTAAAGGGGCCTCCAGCTTTAAGTGGAATACGAACCACGCAGTGACTTCTCTAGTAGTGTCCACGCCGATAGCAACCATTAAGCGGACGCCATGTTGGTATTACGAGGACCGAGCCTGCAATCTCCACAATACTTTGTCCCCAAGTAACTGTGTTACAGCACTGCACCACCATAATATTCACACGGCGTCCGCTAAATGATTGCCATCAACGTGGACACTACTACATAAGTCTGTGGTGTCTATCTTGGGTGGTAATCAAGGTTCGGATGTTGTGTAAGAAATAGAACAGGGAATCTAGCCTGTCAATTATCTTAAAATCATACCAACACTACGTGGTTCGGATTACATTTCAAGCTGTAGGTCCCATAATTGTCCTGGATGTTGGGCTAATAATAAATGGTTTCTTCCTGACCTAAGTCGATCTCAGATAGTAAAAATGACTACACTCATTCATCTACATTCATCACTCTCATTCGTCGCTCATATTCACCGATATATCTACGATCTTCGTCTTAATGACGAATAATGAATAATATTGAATAAAATTGGCTTCGTTTGTAAAATAACAATTCACTTTCAATTAATTGTAGTGATATTTAGAAAAATATAGCTTATAATGGTGCTATCAGCTATCATATATGTACAACCTGTGCCAACACATTAGTTGTGGTTTCAATTACAATAATTTTAACGGTACATGTACTAAACTAATATTACATTTACCATTATTTTTTTAATTAAAAAACTAAATACGATTATTTATGTTGACTGTCTTATTGCACACACTTACCTTTTTACAAGTTACAGGAAATGTAACTTCACAGATAACATGTGATTTACTGGTCTGAGCTACTATCTTGAGGAGTGCTAGAAAACTATGTATAGATTAGCTGCAGAGCTATCTACTGGCAAACAGTGAAATTTCACACAGACCGCTTGCTGACTTCTGCCATCTATATTCACAAATTCAACACATACAACTGAACATTATTATAATATAAAAAACAGATTAACTTTTTTGTAAAACGAATAAAATATTACGGTCAAAAACTAATAGGTTCAAATTATGGTTGTTATTCTGTAAATACATATGTTTTTACAAATAAGAATGCATGTTTTACTTCTATCCACCCTAGCTAAAATGTATTTGTGAGGAAAACTGTAAATTATGTTCTAAATAAAGTTTATTTTATCGGAACTTTCAGTAATTGTAATGATGATTATTATTATTTTTTATTTATTTTTTTGAGTACGTATGCCAGAATATATTCAACCAGAAAAAATACAACCGTGCACCCACCCGACGAAACCATTCAACACACACCCAAAATGAACCTAAACGGATTTTTAAAGTTAGATTTACAATGAATAATAACAATAAAATAAATAAAAATACATTGTGAATAGTTTTTTAACTGTTTATTACTATTCCATTTCTTTATTAATTCCTCTTTTTCAAGGGTTGTACATAATATTTTTAGGCTACTTGTATTGTAATAAATTTGTGTTTTGTGACGTTTACTTGTTTTAAATAAATAATAGCCTTGTGTGTATAACATCTATGATAACACTTTCGATAAATAATTGTTTCAAAGAGTTTCCTGAAGCAAATAATAAATTTTATTAAGTGTAAATTTACAAACTAATCACTACCAAATTGTCTGAATGGCAATGGTTTAGAGAAAATACTGATCAATTAAATTAATAAATGTTTAATTTTATTAGAATGTAACCAGTGTTAATTAGTCAACTACAATTATTTTATAAACTTATTTTATTCAATTTCGTTTTAAAATTCTTATTCATATTATATATTTTCTAATATTATGAGGATTTAATTATCTTTAATTAAGTTACGAGTAAACGAGGATGATATTGAACAATATCATGTTTTTTTTTTTTTTTTTTTTTTTTTTTTTTTTAATGATATTGTTCAATATCATTCTTTAATAACCAACGGCAGAACTCAATACATGAATGGATACGACTAAAATGATAAGGATGATATCGTTATCTTTTAGTACCTTCAATAACTTCCACTGAATAACACCAACCTCGGTTGCTTTTTCCCTCGTACTAACTCGTGGAGGGGGTAATATTTATTTTATAATCATATTTACACTTTCTCCCATATGCGTTAACATAAATTATTATGATTGTCAAACAATATTTTTACAAGTCGTTCTAAAAATCCATTGTAGGGTTCCCTGAACACAAAGTGTTTTTTTTCGAAAAAAAGTGGTTATGTCTGTCCGTATGTGTGTCTGTCTGTGTGTATATGCAGTTTGCTAGAGATAAAACGGATGGGTCAATTTTTATGAAGTTTTGTATGTATGTGTATTTAGCCAATATCTCCAGACAATTTTTTCACTTTATTGAATTTTTTTCATGGGCAAAAAACATACAAAAAGGGAATTTTCTCAAAAATGGCTCTAACAATTTTGATTAAGCTTCAGGAAAGATGTGAATTACATTTTAAAATATTTTAGTTAAAACCGCTTGTCTTTAACTTGAATTGATTTTGAGTTACAACATTTTTTTACGGGCAAAAAAATTTAAAAAATTCAATTTTATCAAGCTTTTTCTAACGATTTTGGTTAAATTTTCAGTAAAGATGGAAGTTACAAATAAAAATAGTTTACTTAACACGCCAACTCAAGTTGTTGAAGGTTGTTTATATAAAACTGACTATATGATTAATTGAACAGCTGTTTTTGAATTTTATTTTTTGTCATACTTTTATCTTATTATCTAAAACAAGCCACGTCCGGACGACAATTTTTTTGGCTCCATGTATTTTTAAATTTAAAAAGTTTTGGAGGTTTTCGACCCCTAGAAATCAATTGGCACCGGTCTCAACCGTGGAAAAATTCTTATTTCTACCCCAGAGACTCCTAGACTTCCCGTGTGGAATTCTTTAACAATTTATTGTTTGGAAGATAATGTGTGTTTTGTTTACTTACTTGTCCATATGTGGTGGAATTATTTAATATTTTATTATTTTTTTGAATATGTGTTTGTGTTTAATTACTAAGTTATAAACTTTGTCACATTGTTTTTCACTTTCACTGTTTTTATTTTTCTCCTTAACAAATAATAAATTTTCTTTATATTCTATTAGTATTTATTTTCATAAGTAATCATTAAATTATCTTTTTGTCATCTTGTTATCTAAAATAAGCAGCGTCCGGACGAAATGTTTTTGTGCTCCAAGGATTTTTTATTTTTTTTCCGACCACGAAAAATCGGTCACAACCCTGGGAAAATTCTAATTTTGCCTAAGAGGTTCCTAGACGTGCTGTGTTATCGACCAGAAAATAACAATATAGAACCATTTTGATTTCTAGCAGAAAGTGGAGTATCAAACTATAGGTATTTATTCTAAATCACATTATACCACTACATTTCGGAAGAGACAACATTTAAGGGCCCTGCCCCCTCCCAAATAGAAAATATACTAAAAACCCCAACATTGGATAATTAAACTAATACACCCAAGTGAGTTATCAAATTAAATGTATTCTTTTCTTAATTACTAATATACCATCAGACTTTATAAAAGACTATGTTTATGGCTCTAATATCCCAAAACCAAAATTAATGATTATACTGTTTAAGAATCCTGGCGAAGCCGTAAGTCGATCTTCTTCACAAGACAACATGCCGAAATTCATAAATGGGACTGTAGCAGAGTGCCTTGGTGAGACCGCTGGCCGAAATTTCACCCGCGAGGTCGTAGGCCTAGTTCCACAAAGGGGCTAAAGGTTAAGACGGAAGACCTCTGAAACGAATTTTTGTTATTAACCTACAAGGAAGAGCAACAACAAACGATCCTAGGAAGGTAATGATGGGTGCTACCTCTTCACTTTGCAAAATTAAACTGAGCGAAGCTCAGTCTCCTGATACTTTAATTAAAATAAGTGTTTCATCTGTACATTCCTTAGAAATGTAATTAATTGAACATCCGTTTTTATTTAGGTGTGTTTTTATATCCTTTAATTCTCCTTTTCAAACAATCTGACATAACAAAGGGAAAGGGAGAAAGTTAAAAATAAAATAAAGAGAAAATAAAACAAATACATTTCACAATTCGGTAAAATATAGTACTAATTAATTATATTTTATTTGATTTGAGGTTAGGTATCTATATCTTACAAATAAAGTTGAACACTTAGAATATTATATTCGTTAATTTAATACAATTAGTATATAGAATCAATTTAATCTTAGCTATTCTATAAAAGTATTAAACCAAATTGAATTATGTACCATTAACAACTCTACTGTAAATCAATTGAAATTAAATTTGAAATAACTATTCCAACAACTTGATCCACTAAACGGAGACTACGCGGTTCTGCAGTAAACAATGCCGAGTTGATCGTGAAGGCAGTGAAGTTCCGTTTCCGCCCAAGTGACCCTGGACACTCGTCAGCTGTTCGGTGATGACGTCACGTAGGTAATCAGTTACACCATTACGCCTGCGAGGTAATGCGAGTTTATAAGCACACTCATAGTTACGTGCGAGTTTTGTAGTAGACGTTCACAGCGGAGCTACTTGGTCAACACAACTTTAGGTACATTTTATTTTTTGTTTAGTACATTTATTATTACATGCACTTTTTGTTCATTTATTGAAAAGGTCTGTGCACCAAATAATAAAAAATTGTTATGATTAAATTTGTAATGTATTTTTATCCAGCCGTTGAAACAGATTCCTCTATATCCTGAAAAGATTATACTTTTTATATTAGTGTAGCCTAGGTTTTAACTAAAAGATGGGTAACACGACAGGATGTGGGAAAATGTTCACTGTTTCTTCTCATACAATTTCCGTGTTATTTTTATAACTTTTATGTTACAATTAAAATTTTAAAAAATGTATTAAAATAATCATAATATAATAAACAATATTGTATAAATTTTAAACACTCCATTCTCTGGTGTATAGGTACAAAAATGCTATTTTAAATGTAGATTAATATTTGAACTAAGGATTTCTTTAAACTTTTTAGAATCCAAAAGTTCAAGTTATATTTTTTTCTCTTGCTTTCCTAAGCTGTATCATAAGAAAGGCATTAAATAAAAAAGAAATAAAATATTTAACATAATTAATTTTATCATATTAATTTATTGGTAATCCCGGGATAAATTACAAATGGATTAAATATTTAAATTTAGCCTCAGGAAAAACTATAAAAATTATCACGTCTCAAATCCGAATTTTACAGTATTGGTCAATTGTTTTACTTCTAAGAAAATAACATTTTTAAAAATGCGGAAAATGTATGTAAATATGTGTAACAAATTAAAATGTGTTTATTGTATTGTATTAGGTTTCATTAGATTGATTATATTTGTAGTGTATTATAATCCATAGTAAATAAGGAAATTACCTCTTTCACATCAAGTATATAAGATTGTACCGTTTATGTTATCCGTCTGTCCAGGATGAAGAAGTTGCTCGTCCCCCTACTTATCCTTGTGGTAGGAACCCTTCCCGGAGGATACACTCAAATAGTCCTGTTGGGGAAGTGTCCAGATGTCGACGTTCAACAGGACTTCGACCTTGACGGGGTTTGTATTATTTCATGTATATATCTAGAACCACTGAATAGGTTTTGACGAAATTTGGAGGGAAGATAAATGTTGTATCATAGAGACACACTAAGAAAGGATTTCTTGCAAAGTTTATTTTCTATCCCCTCAAATTATCCTTTTTTCTATGAGAGAAACACTGGCATTCATTTAATAAATTATTTCAAATGCCTCAGCCTAAGACCTGGATTTTTAAATGTCACCTGAGAAGAAGGAATGATATTAAAATATTTCCTAATACGTTCATCCAAGTTTACTATCTCAAATAATTTCTGTTATATTCACACTTACGTCATTTATATTATTATTAATTACGGCATTTGAATGTTGCTTGGATATTTATTTCGAATACGCTTCCATATGAATGTTGGTGTGGTTAAATTGTTATTTGAATTTATAATTGTTATAAAACAGCTTAGTGCCTATTAAACTGTAGCTTTAAAGAACAAAAATGTATACAATTATAACAATAGAGAGATATACAAGACAAGGATTATAAATAAACAATAAAACTGAAATGTTTATGATGAAAAGTCTTTTTATCCTGAACATTATAATTTTGTATGTGTCATATTAGTAACATATACAGTAAATAATGAAAAGAACAAAAACATAATAAATACAACAGACAATAACAACAGAAAATTATGATGATAATAATAAATTAATACAATAAATTTAAATATAAAATAAACGAAAAATAAAATAATTATAACTGAAATGTTATGATATACAATAGAATTTATATAATTATAAAAATATTATAGAAGTTAGTATTTAAAATCGACCATGTAAAATAAAACTCAGGTTTGACATTTTATCTATAGACGTTTTCGTGTTGCTGCTGTCTTTAATGAATAACTAAACAACATAGTTCCTGAGAACTGGTGAGTTTAGCTCTACTCATTTATCAAAGGGTTGAATCAAGGAAAACTTTCATAAAAACAACAGGAAGCTCAGTTTTTTTAACCAGGATATATTACAAAATTCTTTCATTTCAAACAAATTACAAAATTAAGCAAATTATATATTTACGAGACATATTTTATGAATTATTTTGTTTAGTTTGTTCTTTATTAAAATTTATTTTGTCTCGTTTTCAAAAGGTTTTTACTAGATATTTTAATAACAAAAATTCGATAATATTTAAAAAAAATGTTTTAAATTAAAAGGCTAAAAAATGTTTGTTTGCTCTTTCTAAACAGTTAATAACTAACGCGAGATCTTTGTTGCATTTTTAACTGAGTTTAAACATCTTGTATTTTTAAAAGAAATAAGCGGAGGTGAAATAACTATTATACAATAGATTTAGGCGTTTATAATAGTTTTTGTTAGTTATTGTTAAACTGTTTTTTTTCGGGCTGAGATTAATAAATTAGATTTGTACAACATTAGAAAGAAATAATAAAGTTAATAAAGAAAGTAGTTTTTTTTAATTGATATGGATTAAAATGTACAGACACCTTCTTTTTAATTCACGAGTTGTGCCATTCTATGTAGAAACAAAAATTAACTGTTTATTGAATTTGTCAACAATACTTAAAATTATATAAAAATATAACACATTTTACTTATGTGTATAGATTTTTTATTCTTTTTGCCTAATATTAAAATTTTTATTTTACTGGATATTTCAATAATGAAATATGATAAAATTACAACACTATAGTAATAAAACACTAAATCTGTGCCTTTCCTTTAGTAATCTGTTGTGAATGTCATTATTCAAGCAGAGTTTTAATTTTTCATGTATTTTAAAAAGAGTGTTGATACTTTGGGAAGTGATTATAATTAAATTACTACATATGTATATTTTTGTTTATTGTTGTTAACGTCAATTTATGCAACCAGAGATTACTTCAGTTTCAAATCTTAAATTCAAGTTCAATTTTAATTTATATAGTTATAAGCAAATTGAAAAATACTACTATTTTTGTTAATTTTTATTACAATAAATACAAAATTTCTGAATGATTAGGCCTACACAATGAAATTACAATTACTAATTTTCTGTTGAACTTTTTCAAAATTATACATTCATATATAATACAATAGGTTAGATTATGTCACAGAGAAATGAGAAATAGATGTCACTTTCTTATAGCCCCAGAGAACGCCTCATTGACAGTTAAACATTTATTACAACTAATCTGTAACTTTATACATTTGCAATAACTTGTCAATTATTCGTATCAATTTATATGTTTATCCTTAATGATTGGAGGTGGGTGAGGGGTTTTAAAGGGAGGGGCAGATTGTTGGCCCTGGCATTTGCATAGCAAACTGGAGAAATAACTACCGGTAATCTACAGACATTCAGCGCAAAATTGGATGCGACCTCTGTTCCTTTCTATATAGCTTTATATAGCTATAGCTATTTACTATATAGCTTTATGGCTTTTGATTGGTTTCACTTTTCAATTTTTCAAAATTAAAATAAAGCCATTTAATTTTTCTTATTTATTTTTCAGCGTTACTTTGAAAATTTAGAAGATGCAACCATTATGTAGATATATATTTGATTCATGTTCTGCTTATTGACGTTTTAGATTATATTATTTAACGTAAGCCAATGCACTTATATGCGTCTTTATGGAAATAAATATATTTGAACAATTATACACATGCAATATATATTATGATGAATAAAAACAAAAAGACAAAAAATCTGCTGATTATATTGAATATTCAATACATTATTCTGCATAAAGATAAATAAGCACATAGTAAAGAGTATTTATACATACATTGAAAGAAAAATGGAGTGCCTAGGGCAAAGTCAGATAGGAGTTCCAAAGCAAGAAACGTTCAATATTTTCAAGAATTTCTCCCTTTCAGTTAACGAGGGTTGACACAGCCTTTATGCATTCCATTTACATTGAAACAAAGGTGTTTAAAGGCATTAATGATTGCAGACTTGGTCATTTACGTTTTAGAAGACAGAGTGTTTCTGGAATACTCAGGAAAATCGAGAGGGTGAATTCCTCTCAAAAAGAAAATTTACATATAACATGGTTTCTAAAGTGCTTCTATTGCTTAAGTTTGAGGTGGTTAATAGTGAAATAGATATTACATCTCGTAATAATTTAAATGTCACTCTAAAATATGCTAAACTTAATGTAATTCATATATTTAACAAGTAAAATAATAATGGTTCATTACCGTATTAATTAAATGTAATTTTTTTCTCTTTGTAAGGAAATATTGGAATTGTAATTATTGGTTTCTCATTTTGCTTAACGATAGTTAAGGGAAAACTATATATTATCAAAACATAATATATTGTTATATTATATAATCATGCAATCAATTTTTTAAAATGTGTTTTAATAGTTAAGTATTGTACTCCAAAGTGCATATATAATTGATTAATTGTATCTAATTAGTTTATAATGGTATTCATTAATTTATTACACGATTATTAAATGTAATATATTCCAAATTTTTTGTTGTTATAAAAGTTCAATTTATATTCCATAAAAAATTATGCAATTTTTTTGCGTTATTTTTTATAATAACACAAAATAGTAATATAAACTTTTAAATAATATAAACGTACATTATTTAATTCCTTATATTATTTATACGCACAAGGGCCTTAGGGCTTCAACACACAGAGCAAAGAATATCTAGAGCGGACACCCCAGCCTTAACAGTAGTAAGTCAGTGAAGCACATTTTCCGCCATCTTGTGGGGTGCTAGTGACCAAACCAAGGCCTCGGGCGCTCTCGTTTTTAATTCGCACCGCTTCACTAAAACTGCGTTTTAAATAAGAAGACGTTGGCCTAATACGTTCAAATTTGTATATAAGGTAAAGAAATAGTTATTCCAGCTTATAAAAGTGTTTTTATAATTTTTCAATGACTAAGTTTTTTGTAAATTAGGTTTAATTGAAATTATTTTTTAATCCGAGGAAGTCTTGACATAAAAAAAGTACATTGCGAGGAAGTTTTTCATTTATTGGTCAGAGACTTTTTGTCAGCGGGAAAGTTGTAGATGAATAAACAAATTTCAATTTTATTAAAACCTTTTTTTTATTAAATGTTTTGTTTCGCCAGAAATCGAGGTATAGTAAAGCGACAAAACTGTCTTTCGCGCAACCCGCTGCCGTGCCGCGCCCGACCCACAGAGCAAAGAATATCTTTGCTCTCTGGCCCAACCATAGCTGTGTAGTGTTTTTGTTTCTAAACAGCAGCTTTTCCAATTCTACAATTCTTGTATACCTATTAGAAATTTAGTTAATGTAATTCAAATATTTTGTCAATGGATAAATTAAATAATGTTATGGAATTATTAGTAATTATTCTAAAATTGTTTTAATTATTCTTTAATGTTTTATTGAAAATTGAAAAATGTAACAATTTCTTAGCTTGTAAGCAAAAAACACTGCAAATTATTAGAGTTGTAAAGTTTGGCCTCAAATATGGTTACAATATGAATTATTTGCCAATAAAATGCAAAATTTATATATAATAACATAAACCATGAAGTTAGCCTTTGACTTAATCTGATCAATATAAGAAAGATTACTTAAAAGTTATGTTGTATCTTGGGCTTGTGATGTTACTATGAGGTGATTAATAATAACTAAACAAATAAAATTTTAAAAGAAAGCAATATTTTATTAATTTTATTTACAGTGGTGTTTTACATAAAAATTAAATTTATATGAATACAAATTGCTGTTGAAAAATAGAATCAAACAACGTATATATGAAAAACGTAAGTCATTGTTAAACGTTTTATTACTTCACTGACCCAAAAACAAAACTTTTTTAGTTAAGTCATTCCTAACCCTATTAAAATGGTTTTTTTCATTCACTTTCTTCGAGTAATAATTTAACCTTATGTTGAAATACTTTTTGCAGAGTGCTCGTATGAGTAGTACATAGTGACACTGTTCTGGATCTGTTTCATACATATGGTCACTAATAAAAACATTTCTCCCAACACAACTGTTTATTACATCCACTGTCATTTGTTCCAAAATATTGTTTTTATATACATTGTCAGTTTTTATTTTAGTACGAAGAACTGTCTCACTCATCCTACACACTGTTGTTACTCCTACTGAAGGTTGAATAAGACCACCCCTATTTTTACACGTTATTAAGTTGGTCTCTTTGCTTTTGTCGGTCGAAAGTAGTGATATGCATTGTTCGCATATAATACTAGCAGCTGTTGATCTGGATACGTATCCGGCGATGTATTCAACAATATCAGAGGCAATGTCAGATCTCATGTTGTCATTTGTAACGCAGTTCAAAAAGTTAATATCTGTTTCATCCAAATTACAAAATTTACTTTGCTCGTCTTCTGACATTGTTCTCCATAGGGGAACGGAGGTATTTATTTCTTCAAGTTCGGACTTTTTTTGCCTGATTTTGAACATTACTGACCTGTCCAAAGCGAAAGTATTGCTAGTGTTGCTGTCTTGTAGCTCACTATGTAGTAAGAGCCTTTTAAAAGTTCCAGTGAATTGCCTACAGGTAGGATTATTATTGGAACCTCCTCGGGAACGTATGTACCCAAATAACCTTTCAAGGTGATCCTGGCTAACTTTGTATAGAGGTAAGTATTTTAATGGTGGATCTGGCTTACCAACTAGCTCTTCATATAGACCCAAGGAACTTTTGATGCAAGTTAAAAACCCAAGGAAGCCAGTTTTTCTTTTGCTCTGTAGAATGTCCTCACCATTAGAAGTCTTTAAGCTACAAATGTAATCATACGTCTCATTTAAACATTTTGATTGTTGAACTATGTTTGAAGCACACAGTACCTTTTTTTACCAAAACTTCTTATACTCTGACTGTTCAATACATCAAACAAATCATTAAATGTTCTTAAGAAATCAATCGTCGCCTTACAATCTTCAAATCCTTTTACATTATTTTCTAGCAAATACTTTAGTGAATCGGCAACAGAATTACTGAAAACCTGTGCAGCCAACTTAACTTTCATTTTCTGCCTCCAATATTGTACATGATCTTTAGTGAGTTTGTTGCCTAAATGCAATTCCTGTTCGGTTTGCACTTCATGCAATAACTTAATATACTTCCACTCTATTCTTTGCTTCCCTTGCACTAGGATCCCATAATTTCCTAGTGTATTACGTACCAGTTTTAGCATGTGTGGAGGATCTAAAAATAAAAACACTGGATTTCCCGTACAAGGGTGAGGAAAAAAGGTTTTAAGATTTTTGGTTGATTTGGAGCAACCCAGTTTATTTGCCATTGCTAAGTTTCAAGATGTTCCATCACAGGTCAGTGACACAACAGTCACCCCAGCTTCATGTACGAGTGACAAACCTTGAGTAACCAAGCCACAAAGCTGTTCACTTGTTGTGCTAGACACGAAAAAATATCCCAGAGGTATTTTCCACGCAGAATTAAAAAAAAAAAAAAAAAAAACAGGTGGAAAACGAGTACCTCTGATGCTAAAGTTGACGAATCATCTGAAACTGGTACTCCAACATTGACAGGGCCATGAAATTTCTTCCCATCCCATTCTAAGTGCTTCCGGATGGCCATACAATCTATTTGTAATGCGCATATTGAAGGGTGCTTACTCTTGGCAGCGTATTCTTTTAAAGCTCTTAATACCTCAGTGGAGAACCCTGGTTCGCACTGTACACTACTATACCATCTTCGCAAGGTTCGGGTATGAGGCAAAGCAGTATTAAATGTTTTCCGAACATAGGTATACGCCTTTGGCGACAAAAAATGAAGTGTCACAGCAAATGCTCTCAAGCGTTCTTCGTAACATTTTTTTCAACTTTGGATTTTTTGTCTTTTCTATGGAACGTCAGCATTAAACAGTCTATTAAACATTCTATTAAATTCTATTAAAATTCTATTAAACAGTCAGCATTTTGAGATATTGAATTGAGTAATGTACAATCTTCTTCTTGAAAGTTAAGTTTTTCTTTTAGATCTTTACAAATGTTTTCAATGTTAACAATTTTTTTCTTTAACCTTATTTTAGACTGTCTTAAGGTTTTAACTTTCTTTCTTGCCTGAAAAAGTTTATCTTTAGTTAAACTCAATTCTTTTTTTAAGGCCTGCTTTCTTGGTGGATCATTAAGTTTATTAGAAAGAGATTTTTTCAACCTTTTTCTAGGCGGTTGTCTGAAGCATTCAGAATCACTAATGCTTATGCATTGCTGAGTTTCATCGGTACTAAGGCTTGAGCATTGCTCAGTTTCCTTGGTAATTTCATTTGTTACTGTCTCATTGAAGAGTCTTTTTGCTGGAAGCCTATGGGTAGTAGTTACCTTAGGAATACTCGGAAACACACTCGGCACAACACCTTCCCTCAGCCTGACGTAACACAATGATGTTCTGTCGAAGTCTGCTTCAGTGAAGTGGTCAGAACATACACGGGATTCATCTGAAGGCTGCCAATTTTTACGTCTTACTGCAACTGTCCATTTCTTGCGTAGAACAGGTTCCTTTGGAAACCTAAAAAAATAAGTTTATGTCAAACAAGTCATAGGAATGCAAAAGCTTCAAATTGGTACAAAATCCATGACCAAATGCTGTATGGTATTCTCAAACTAAGGCCGAATTCCTTTAAATCATATATCACAATATTCTCCCTTTTAAATAAAGTAACGATTTTTAAATGTCAATATTTCTAACATTAAAGCGGTATTTTTGAGTTTTACAATAAATCTAAAGTGTCTAGAAATAAATCAAAAGCTATTGGCCCGAAGCCCTAAACAAAATATCCTTTTTAATTGCCTTTTGCATATACGCTAGATCATAAGCTTTAAATAACACCTCATTCGTAAAAATCAGTTGAGAAGGTCGGATGAAAAAGGGACGTGACAGCGAAAATCCTTATAGAAATAAGTTTACAACTTCATCACATCTTTTGAGCACTATCAGGCAACATGTAAGTTTTTAAAAATTAAATTAATCATGTATAAATCTCAGCGGATAAATTTCCGATTTCGTCAAACCTTGACTGATAATAAAAAACATACCAAACCGGAAATTAGGAAAACATATTCAGACGGAGGGCTCATAATTGTCCTGCTAAACTGGGGTTACAATCCTGATAGAGTGTCAAAATTGCTCAAATTAGATTACTTAAATGCTTAGACGAAGTACTACAGTTATTTTTAATTTTAGTAAAATCCATTGAACATAAATGAAATAGAAATTTAAATTTAAATAGGTTATAAAAATCATAATTTCTAAACAAACTCTAAACAAGGAATAAAATATGGCTTACCTGTGAAATGTTAAACCTTCCTTTTTCTTTTTGGTGCTATTGCTACAACCAAAACAAACACAGTGTGGCATTTTGGAATCAAAGTAAACAGTAATAACATTACATAATGCTTGCCGTGATACAGAAACACGTGGAAATCAAAGAGTGAATATGAATGACGCTCGGGCCGTGGGAGTACTGGGTCGAGAAGTGGAGGGGGAGACGCCATCTTGTGGGGTGCTTGGCTTCAACGCCACACCACTGAGTGTCCGCTCTAGATATTCTTTGCTCTGTGCTTCAACAGTGTAAACAAAAATTGAATAAACAAAAAAAAACATTTATACGTATTTAGGGGATAGTTAAAGATTCTTTAATATTTTAAAAACTATTATATGTGTGAATCTATATTGAATAGTAATAATAATAATTTTTATAAGGAATAACAACAAATATAAATGAATAAATAAAAAAAAATTAATTATAAAGTGAGCTGGTATGATTATGTAAATACTTCTGATTATGTATGTGATTTATATATGCTGTTTGAATGTCCAAAAGTTTAAGTTAATAACAGAGTAACACATCTATTAGTGTGTATTCATTGGTAACACTAGAGCTAGTGTCTCGATGATGTTCATATTTAACTTTTTTGCCACAGTTATTTGCCAGCGTGGTGGCTAAGTGGCTAAGGCTTCAGACAGTGGAGGGCAAGGTTCGAAGCCCCACTGATCCAACAATCGGTATTTCACTCGATGAATAAGTTCACGCACAGGCCTATAGGCCCATGTGAACTGGCGAATTAAGTAAAAAAAAATCTAAATTGTTTTTAGTTCTTGACGGTATGTATTTTTTGTGATTGTGTTTATTACTGATTTATGTTAATTAACTACACATCACAAAGTTTTTTATGTATTTTATGGACAGCAGCAACATTAAACTAGTAATAATAATATTAAATCTAGTATGACATATTTAAAATAGATCAAAAAGAGATATTCGTTGATTGAAAACAGACCTCTTGATATGCTATGTACCTCTTTAATCTTGGAAGAATGAGACAATGTCAAATATTTCAGTATCTAACAGGAATAACTTCGTTTAAAATTAGACATAAAAGTTTAAGATTAAAAAGCAAACCATACTCAGTAATTTATTTGAGAGAAAATTGATATCTGTGTTTTTATATTATTAGTTAACAATGTGTTTTTAATTTTCCAATCAGTACATGGGGTTATGGTACCAGTGGGCCTCATACGGCACGGAAGTCTTCCAGGGTAGGGGCAAGTGTGTGGAGGCGCAGTACTTCCACAACAGCACCACAGGGTTGGTAGACGTCGTCAACTCACAGACATCCCTCGGGTACGTTTATTATTATGGATTCACCTTCAGTAATATTCCTATTTCTTATACGATAACCTCCAACTATCGTATCAAATATTTTGTTACACTCCTAATGAGAAAATGTCTATGATTATCTTAAGAATATTTGAAAATAGGAAAATTATGATTACTACTCAGATTATTTTTCAAATTTGAGTTATCGACTCAGCTTTTGCGTATTTTAAGGCACCTGTGAATGAGGACTTAAGTATAGGATGAGTATTGTAAAAGTAAGATGATGACTTGTTTAGTGTGAGTACTAACTGAGCTCGACTTAGTTCACGAATGACCGTTTATTATTATCCCAATAGCCAGAGCAACGAAGGGACTTACAGCTTTACGTGGAATCAGAACCACGTAGATATTCTTTAACCCTGGGAAGGTGTATGCAGTATATTTAATTATTACTTAACCAAAGTTATAAAGGATAGTAATATAATGAAAGATAAAATCGATATACAACGAACAAATAAAAGGAAATTGTAAAAATTTTAGTAACTCATTTAAAAAATAAATATTCAAGTGGATATGATGATATACCAATATCAATAATAAAATCGGTTAAACATAATCTTACTAAAATACTAACACGTCCTGTAAATTCTTCTTTTACATTTGGATATTTTCTTAACGAATTAAACATTTCTAAAATAATTGTGATACATTAAAAAAATTATAACAAGACCCCTCATATTATAGGCCTATTTCTTTACTACCAATATTCTCAAACAATTATGAAAAAGTTACCCATTATCAATTCAACACTTATTTACAACAAAATAACTGAATAAGATTCCATTTAACATAGATTTTGCAAAATTAAACCAGTAATTACAGCAAATGTCTCGTTTATTAACTCAATAATTAAAAAATAAAATAAGATAATTAAAAAAAGAAAAGATTTCTTTAAGATGCAACCATTAGTATATATTAGTATTTACAACTGTAAATAAATATACACGCCCATAGCAACCATTGAGTGGACGTTGAATCATTGCCTATTATTCAACCAGCAATTCACTGAACGATAATTCTGTTTACTATTTTTTAATAGATGGTTAGTCGATCTTCGTAGACAAGAATTGCCCATTATACTGTTAAAGTCCAACAGGGTTTTTAACAATAAGGTGAATCTACTCTGTGGCTACTGACTGTTTCTTTAATTGCTGCAAACTCTAACTAAATTACACATTGCGTGATAGTTACAAAAATAAATTACTAGGCACTATGTTAACACCTGAAAGTAAGCCACTCTTATTTACAGTTATTTACTCTTATTTATATTGTTAGCATACTAGTCTATGTTCGTTTAATAACTGCTTTAGCTTGTGAACTGTCTCTGTTTAGTTTTATCACATTACTGTCACAAGTAAGCACTCCATCCTGTAGACTGAAGACTGAATGGTTGGTCGAAAGGTAATTTTTTTTTATTTATCGCCACTGCAATCCTGAAGATACGGAAAAGTAAACTACAGACCCCATAATAGAATATCCTTATACCACTCAAATCCAATTAACCATCACACTGGAAAATTCTCATTCTATCTCGTAGATGCTACTGGATTGGCCGAGCAACCGGACGTGACCTCCACACCATGCCACAGTCTGCAACAATACTATTTAATTAATCAATCTGTGTTCGAAGTGGGAGTGGCCTGTCTAGGGGATGGATTGTAACGGTTGTAGGTTTTGGCATAGGTTTGCTTGTCCAACGAAATTAATGTCTGTATGATTCGTGTGTAATGGAGGTAATGGACTTGCTTGGGTATTTTCTGTTTCTAAATTTAATTGATAAGGCACATTACTTTATACAAACTTATGTTTATGTACCTTAAGTATTGACAATTAAGTTTGATTAGTGTTATTATGACCAAATCATGCCTAATCCACTTCTATATATGACTGTTGGTTTGTTGTGTTAAATGAATGTTGTATTCAATGATTACCTAATGAACTGTTTCGCCATAAATTGTTATTTAAATATGCATTTAATTATTTCCTTTAATATTTCAGTCTAGCTTCCAAAAAAACAAGTATCAGCGGCTATTTAACGTACCAGGACCCAAAGAAGACGGAGGGAAAATTCCTCGTCACCCTTAAAGTACCAGGTGCGTGATATTGGACAAGAAATTAACATTGCATAACCTATTTTTTAAATATACCATATGTTAATAAAAAATATGAACGGAAACTCCAATTTGAGCAATATATATCAGATTGGTAATATTAGGAAAGGTAGGTAACTGTTTAATTATTGTTATATTTATAAATTGTTTGATTTAGAATTCAATATGAGCTGATTTTGTTTACAATTCCAAATAATTTTCAATTTAGTAAAATTTAATGGGATCATTCCTAGATATATAGTTTCTATTGTCAATTCCAGACATAATATATTTAACAAACTGTCCTAAATATCCTAATGTACTAATAAGATAAAATTAACCTTAGAAACGTACTTACTTACACAAAAAACCTATCAATATAATTCTAGCTAAAACAAACCAATGCTAATTATAAGTAATGCCTATAATAACAAATAAATTATAACCTAAATGTAATGCATGTGCCAACATCAAATACTAACCTATAAATGTAACGCATGTGCCAACATCAAATACTAACCTATAAATGTAACGCATGTGCCAAAATCAAACACTAACCTATAAATGTAATTCATGTACCAAAATCAAACACTAACCTATAAATGTAATGCATGTGCCAAAATCAATCACTAACCTATAAATGTAATGCATGTGCCAAAATCAAACACTAACTATATATGTAATGCATGTGCCAACATCAAATACTAACCTACAAATGTAATGCATGTACGCACAATTATTAACATATAATGTAATGCTTGTTCTAACAAACAATTAATTACCATTATATTTAAAAAAACACGCTTAGAAAACATTAAATGTAATCTAGTTTATAATGATAGCATGTTTTCCATGTTTACTTATCTTCAAGTCGCATCAATTATACAAGAAACATTTCATCATTATTAAGTATAACACTTAAAAAGGTAACTATTAGGTTTAAAATTAAATATTTCTATCTTGAATTTATCTTGTATATTTATTTGTATTTTCTTTTATACTTCAAATGATTAACTCACTTACAAACTTGCAGTTAGATTACATACTTTATTCTATATAAGAAATAACCGATAGTCTTAAATATGATACTTGTACGTAAAAATATTCAGTTTATAATCTAAAAACTTGGTGTGTGAATTTACTAAAATGTTATTTCGTTAAGTAATTTTTTCCTAAACAGTTCTTTTATGAAACAGAGTAGCCCAATACACTCTGAAGATGCTACATTTAATATTCCCTTAAAGAAGGAAGCTTTGTTTAGTATTCTTCGTATCCCTAATTCTGTGAGAGAGGTCCCTCACAATTACAAAGAGAATGAATGCTCGATGCAAGAAGGAGTCAAATGGTTTTCAGGATACACTAACATAACTGAAGTGTTCCTGTGACGTCTGTAAGGGCGTTAATGTTATTTCAATAACGGCTGTAATAATGTATTTATTTAACGTGATTTCAACTTAAATGTTTATAGATTTAAGAGAAATTCACACAACACAAATTTATTAATAATAAGTAATAAATCTCTGCAAACCACATTTATCATTCCAGATCTATCACCGTAGTATTTGTACTGTAGTTATAGTGTAGTAAACTAGTATCGTGTGACGTCCTCTTGTTTTGTATTTCTACGAACAAGAAATATACTAATTAAGAAATCAGATTCAGTTGTTCAAGAATGTTTTTACCTCTGATTACATTCAGGCCTTGAAAATCTACAGAATTAAACGTAGTAAAATACAATAAAGTTATATAATGTAATAAGTAATATAATGACATCTTAATTTATGTCGGTTTAGTAGATTTGAAACCGTTTCAATATATAAAATATGCATCCGGAAATATTAGTGATACTCGTCATAACTGGGCTGGACAGAAAGTGACCTACGTACTATATTAAGCGCATATAAGGAGTTCAGCAGCGGAGGGTATCGTTCCACCGCTTAACTGCCGTACATCACGGGCGTGACCAACTTCCACCTTTAAATGTTTAACATCCGCAACATTGTTTAGTTGTATAAAAATGGCCGCAATGAACTGTAAAAGTTTGTTTGCTTGGTATTTATTGTTTACATTGTTATTCATGGTATTTATTGTTTACATTGTTATTCATGGTATTTATTGTTTACATTATTATTCATGGTGTTCTAATAGTTAGTTGAATACTAAATAATGAGTTAATTTATTGGTTCTAAACTTGATTTGTTGGTGTTTATCAAACAAACAAAGGATTAGTGCTGAAAATTACTTAGTGGGTGGGGCTAGATTTTACACCAGCACGCAGCCTACCATCATGTCTAGTTGCCATGACAGTTTTTAAATGGAATGAAATAGTGGGGGAGGAATAAATTTCTATCTTACTTCAACGCACACTGTTTATCTCCCACACTTGTACATACAGTAATTCACTTTCTGAGCAGACTATATCAGATTAGTAATATTTGACTAAACAATTGAAAATTTATATACTGGTTTAAATATGGTGAAGTAGCCTATCTCTCTATCTCTTTTTTTTACACACTCGTCTAATATGTTTATGTGGGAATCATGACATGTTCATACACAAACAAACCTAGCTTTGAATTTTCGTCCACTTAACCCTCTATAAATAAAAAAACCCAAGCCCTACACATATTTGGGACTATTGTTAAAGAATCTAACCCCTTCCCCTACACACAAATGAAATGTTCATAGCCCACTAAATTGTTGTAAAGGCTTTGTTTACCAATCAGTTGGAGTTCCCATTTATCTATCTTCTTTATTCTCCAAACATTTAGTCACAGGTATTCAGGTAAATTGGCTCTGGTAGGAATAAGACTATACTTTATTTATCGTGTGTCTCTATTTGACAAGAGCGCCCCTAGTGGTATTTGAGTGTAGCTCTGACTTGCGGTGTTGCCAAGAGTACTGCGTTTGACATGCGATAGACAATATTCACGTGTTGAGGTAGAAATCTATAAACAATAGGAAACAATAGTTTAAAATCCACGGTCACAAAGAACTGAAACTTGAATGCGTTACTACGGTTGCAGCTGGTTTACATCGTCACGCCATTGGTCCTAGCATTCTCAAACTTCTTGTTGTTCCAGCAGTTTTAAGAGTGATCTGAAATAAAGCTACAAGGTCCTCTGTGTTTGGAGCCAGTAGGACTGACGTTTTCCAATTTATACCCTGTAGTTATTTCATAGATTCTTTAAAGTACTATCATTGACCATACAAACAAGCAGAAAGGCCAAGGCAATGAATTTTCTCTAAACACTCACCTGTGCTGCTATCTAACGGTGAACAGTCTCAAATAAGCTCGCGGTCGAATGTCAGGCGTACTATTGGTTCAGATATTACTCACTTCAGCGTGATGCTGAAGAGATACAGATAGAGGGAGGCCGACGGCGCTATTTGTGAAAATCCAACAAGAACTAATTTCACAAAACAAAAACCCCAGCTTCACTCCCATATGAGCGGGATAGTTTTCTTTTTCCTACAGGCGATGGTACTATATTTAGTAATTATCTGTTCCAGTGGTGGGGATGGTGACTGCGCCCCTGTGGGTCTTGGGAACTGACTACGACTCGTGGTCAGTGGCCTACTCCTGCCTGGACTTCTGGTTCATCCATTTCAGTAAGTATTTTCTAAGGTCGCTCACATTAATAAAAATTATTTACTATTAAAGAGAAACTAATTTTAATGAAATTCAGTTTTTACCAGATGTTTACCTGCCAAACACAAGTTAGGTTAGTACCAATGCTACAGTCAACTGGTGTTTGAAAGTTATTTACAGTATTTTCGTTGGATTATTTATGATCATCCACAACGTTTCGACAAGTTTAATACTCCTGTCATCTTCAGGTGTTACTTACTACCATGTCCTACATGTTTAATCCTTAATCAGCGTAAATCAATGTAGAAAACTTTTAAACGACTATAACTTAACCTTTTAAGTTATCTTACACATGCTCTACTCTAATATATAGAAATGTAGTTGTTTAAGGGGTTCCTACATTGATCTGAGTTTATTTAGATTCAAATTTAGGTAATTGTAGTAACAGATGATGGCGACAGTAGTTTTGAAGCTCTCAAAACGTTGTGTTTAGTTTTTGGAATAGTTGAACACTTAAAGCTTGGAAATCTCCAAAAAATGACCAGTAATTTTTTTAACTAAATCTTTGTTATACTTATATCCATTCTTAATCTGAAACTTTTTGCAATTGTTCATTTATTTGTCCAGTTTCTCATAATGTTGTATATTTATAAAAATAGGATTAATTAATATTATAAATTGTATGAGCGGTTTGTCAAGACTATAATATTGAGCAAAATACTTATCTATATAAAATCAAATGTAATATGTGCGAATAAATAAACTAAAACATTACTGTTTATATGTTAATTCCGCAACAAGCCGCGAGTAAACAGTTAGTTGACAATAAATTATAGTACAGTATATTTTATTTACATGGCAGTTTATATAGTTCATTTTCTTTGTCAGATACCGTAATATACCTGTTTATTTACACATCTGTAAGAGAGGTAAAAATATATATGTCTTGTTCTGCTTATTTATAGCTAAGTATGTAATAAATATTCACTGTTATCAATAATGCACTGTTCTGTCAGCCTAGCATTAGCACCGATAGAGACAGGGAAATATTTAACAAATGTTATAATATATTATGGAAAGTTAACTAAAATATTTATTAAAATTAACTGCGCTATTAATTTAATAATAATTAGGAATGTTTGTTGTCGTTATTATTTTATTCAGAGATTGTGCAGTAATGGATCTCCGGTCATAATTAATTCAATGAGACTACATCACATAGATTGACATTTTATTACTTTGATAAATTAACCACTGAATCTGAATTATACTTTAAAAATATAGGGCATTTTTATAATGTATCTCCCAAAACTCTCAGTTTTAGCTTACTTGACACAATGTTCATAGGAGTTGTTGTAAAATTGATTTTAAATTAAATTAAAAACAACATCCTATTCGCATATATCAACAGATTAAATGTACCACAAACGTTACGTTGATGTAAAAATTTTTAACTATTTGGTTCCGGAGGTCATGGAATAGGATAAGGTTCAAGTTTTTACTGTCACACAATATGAGCACTGTTCTCAAGTTACGACAGTTGTAAAATCCAATTTCCATTCAAGGCTAGATGAAGGCAATGATTTTACACTTACGTCGGAAAATCCGAAGAGGAAGACATATGTCTTCGGTGATTGAATGAGTTGCAATCTTCAACCAAGCATTTATAATACCCCGGAAGTCTATTTTTGGAAGCGAGATATTTTACACGATCACATTATAACAAGTGTATCATGTTTTCAAAGGAATTAATTTTAATAGCGTCAATATTAATTTTAAAACTGATAATATGTTATTTCCTCATAAAAACCCCTGTTGTAAGGGATATGTCTCCTCAAGTAGTTCAAGCACTGTTGGTGGGGGTGGGGGTATATGGGATATGTCTTCTCAAGTAGTTC
>JAQJVL010006322.1:0-29755 GCA_035578905.1 Stictocephala bisonia
GGAAAATAAATTAAATGTATTTGGAAATAAATTTTGACACATGAGAATACATCAAAAGAAAATTTCAAAGCCAATGTTGACAAAATGGAAAATTATGTCACATACAACCAAAACTAAACTATCAAAATAATAATCAGCTCAGTAGTATGGACAGAAACACGGAAATTAAATTAAAAAAAGAGGAAACTTAATTAAATGTATTTGAAAATAAATGTTGAGGAAAATTTATGGGCCAATTTATGAAGGAGGAAAGTGAGACACAGCAGAGAACTTTATAAAGATCCAGATGTAGTTTTGTGAATTTAAATGTTGAAGGATTAGATGGACTGGACACGTTTTGAGAAGAGAGAATAACAACAATCTAAAACAAGTAATAAAAAGAAACCCGGAGGGAAAACGACAAAGAGGAAGGCCATGTCAAAAATGATGGAACCATGTGAATGCAGATGTGGAGAGATTAGGATTGATGGAGGAAGATGCAGGGTATAAAAAAAAAAAAATGGAAGGGCTTTGTTGATGTGCCAAATACCTACTTAGATATGTATGGCCCTGGGAGTAAGTACTATTGCTTGTGTAAATTTGTATTTCTTAGATCTTTTCCGTTAATTCACTACCAATACTTTTTTATGTTTCCGTTAATTCACTACCACTAGATTCTATAGCTCTAAAAACTGTTCCCCAATAATTTTTACCTAAACTGTGGTATTCCTTATCCGCTAGGAATCCGATATCGCTGACCTTATCTTATCGCTTTCCAAAAAGTTACACACGGAGACAGGCTTGGGACTAACGATTAAAAATAATTAACGATTAAGTTTAATCGTTAGTTTTTCTGTTAACTTTTCAACTTATTCGTTAGTTTTTGGGATGTTTAACTTTTAACTTTAACTAGTTAACAAATTCACTAACGATTAAACTAACTCAGTTAGTTTTACAAACGAGGTACGGTTTGTCCCGTGGAATGTAGACAATGGCGGAGAAAGCGTCCAAATCTTAGGTCAAAGACCGGGCGTTTTCCTCAATCCAAAGTATTCGCCGACAAACAAAGTCATGAGTCACATCCCACCCCTTTCCGCCATCTTCCTGCCCTGCCCATAATTAATAGACACACCCAACGTGTCCCATTGTTGTTTGTCCAAGACGTGGTCATAGTGTTAGTGATAATACTGGGAGACTTGGAAGGTGGATTCATTTCAGTTTTAAAGTTTGCCGAGTGAATAATAAAGTGTGTTGAATTAGTTTCCATAGTTTTATTTGTAATAATATGTCTTGTTTGTGGCCGAGTTTGGTCAATTTATTTGAGGAGCAGAAGAGTCAAAAAATGTGTCCTTTAAGTGTTTGATGTGTGTCCCCAAAATTAAATTCATTAAAGCATCAATTTCGTCAGCTTCAAATTTACGAACTCACGTCAAGGTTAGTAGATAATTTGTTTATATTTCTGATATTTTAATACTATAGTTTTGTTGTTCTTCCATCTCTATAGCGTAGTTAGTTACGAAAATGAGTTATATTTTGACGTCAATTCTGTCAATAGCTTTTTAATTAATTAATCGTATAACATTGCATATATTTTCCTTGAATCGTTAAAATTCTTTTACTATAGTAAATGTAATCTAAATTAGTAAATTAGTGCATTGTTTGTAAATTTAAAAGATGATTTAATAATGCACGAGCTTAATAAAGAGACTTTACAAAGCTTTTTAAAAAATTAACAATTTCGGGAATCAAATTGAAAATTCAATATTAAAGATTAGGGAAACTGCAAAGTTAATTAAAGTATGGTTATCGCTTAGAATTTTGGATGCCTGTTCCAATTTTAGCATTTGATTCTCTTCATATCAGTTAGTTCATACTAGATGATATTTTTAGACAGTAGAAATAATGTCCTTGTTTCCAGTTTTCATGCGATTGTTGATACATTTTTCTAACAATTCACGTCATTTTAAAATTATTGGTCTGAAGATAATTTTATTGTTTTTGTTTATTGAATATAAAATTATGTTTTTTTAATCACAAACTAAATTATATATATGTATATATGTATATATATATATATATATATATATATATATTTTTTTTTTTAATGTGCTGTACTAAAGAATGTTTTTTCCCTATAAATGTACCATTCATTTTGTTTCAGACAATCATATTGCCAATTAATAAAATAGTATCTAGAATTTTTAAACAGCTAGAACTTTTTTCAATGTTACAGTAATGTTATATGTTGCTCATAATTTTGTCTTATTTGATTAAAACCCATGCTAATTATTCAACTGGTTACATTAAATGTATTCATTTCTATTTTTTTTATTCTTTAGCAAGGTTCATGCTCACTTAGTTTTAAATATTCCACTTCCTTAGAATGTTCAAAATTTCAAAACACTAGTACAGTTTGTAATAACAGTTTGTCTTGTACCATAAACCCACATCTTTTGCTGTTGTTTTTACTAATTAAGAAATTTTATTATTTTTACATAGTGTTCACCCTTCTAGGCTAATTGAATTTAACATGGCAATGGAAAACAAAGGTCGCAAAAGACAAAATGACAGCACGGAAGAAGGCGAGCCAAGGCTCAAACAAATGAAATTGAGCGACCACATACCACAGCCTACTGACGTACAACAAAATGCTGTGTTGCGTTTTATTGTCGGGACTGCAGCCCCTTTTACGATTGTTGAACATCCCGATTTTATAAACCTTTTAAAGGTATGTGGTGGAAAAGCTCCTCCCAATAGGAAAAAATTGATGGAACAATTAGATGCCAATTTTTGTTCCATGAAAGATGACATTAAGAAAATATTGAAACACGTTCCCTATGTTTGCACTACTGCTGACTGTTGGACAGTTTTCAGGCGGTAAGTAAAGAGGGTTATGTTAATTTTAACTAAGCTATTGTTTTTAAAAGAAAATATATTGATATACATATCTTAAAAAATGTTTCTCATCATATCACTATATATTTCAGATCTTACCTTGGCATGACAGTTCATTGGTTGGATCCCTTAAGTTTAGAGCGTCACTCAAAAGCCCTAAGTTGCCGAAGGATCGTTGGGAGACATACTTATGATGTTTTGGCAACGGAAATAGAGAATATTCTGGATGAATATGAAATTAAGAACAAAACTGTCATGATGGTTACTGATAATGGATCCAATTTTTTAAAAGATTTTCGGTAAGTTTTCTTGTAATAAAGTTTTATATAGTAGTTACATTGTTAAATATTATTTATTTAACATATTTTTCTAATTTTAGGATATTTGGATCTGACAAGGAACCAGACATTGATGAAACTGATGAGATAGATTGCATCGAAGAACCAGTTAGAATAACTGAAATACTAAATAAAAATGAAGAAGACTTTGGCCGTCTCCCACCTCATCACTCGTGTGCGTCTCACACGCTTCATTTGATTGCCACATCAGACGCTGATGAGGCAATAAAAAATAACACAGCTTACAAGAGAACCAGCAGGCAAGTGTTTGGTAAATGCCAAGCACTCTTTAATAAGCAAAATCAGTCAGCAGTAGCAGCTGATATTGTTAAAAGCCACTTGGGCCGGTATCTTCCAGTCCCTGGAGCAACAAGGTACTTCTTTTTGTATTCATAACAGTGTTATGTTATTAGAATATAAATAAATGGTTCCAAACAGGTAGACCCACATACGGACAGACATCCAAAAATGTTTCAAAAAACCACTTTTTTGGTTCAAGGGGCCCTATTTTATTTATTTATTTTGATAGAACTTGCTATTAAAAGGTACTTATTACTTTTTAAGATGGAACTCTTTCTTTGATGCCTTGGAAACTCTCAAGTCAAAGGAAGAACATCTTGATGGACTGTGCAGGGAGCTTGAACTTCCAAACTTCCAACTTTTAAAAGACCTCAAGATATAGAATTCTTAGAAGAGTATTGCAAGGTAAACAAACAAGAAAATGTAAGTTCCTGATCATAAGAGAATCTTGATACATCACTTGTAAATTTGTATTAATGCTAAATATGTTAAATGATGATGGTATAACAATTTCTTATGCTTCTGACAGTGAATTTCAAATTGTTAGTAGAATATAAATTTTTTTTTTTTTTTTTTTATATATTATATATATTTTAAAATATATCTTTTGCATATTCATACTTTCATGCATATTCATACATTCATGTAGGTCATGGAACCAGTTGCGACAGCACTTGACATTCTGCAAGGAGTCAAATCTGTCAGCATCGGGTTTCTTTTACCAACACTGACTGTGGTGCGGCAGACTCTGCAGGGTTTCTCAAAACTACAATTCTGTGAACCTCTAAGGGAGGCACTGTTGCGAGGATTTGAGAAAAGGTAAATGTAACATTATTGATCATTTTATAATATTGTAAATGTAAACACTATCTCGTGTGATTTATGATTTTCTTTCTCATGTAATTATCTTGTACAGGTTTACCAAATCTTTAAAAAATGTAATCCACATACTGAGTACAATCAAAAATTGTGCAAACAAACAGATTTTATGAAGTTTAATATGAGATTAGTAAAGAAATAATATGTTTTTATTTTTTTCAGGTTTGCCCAATCTTTTCAAAATCCAGCCTACAGATTAAGTGCAATTCTATCACCACAATTCAAACTTAACTGGGTCAAGGATGAGGGTGATGAGGCAAATGCAAAGGCAGATCTGGAAGAGGAAGTAAGGAAAGGAGCTGTACAACTGGACAGCCAACTCCATTCAATGGGAAAGGACACTTTCATCCAACAACCTGAGCAGTCCTTAAACAAGATGGAGTCATTCTTTTCCCAGTTGAAAGGATCAGATCCTAAGTCTATACAGGCTCAGGACATAACTGCTGTTGCTGAAGCAGAGGTTGTAAGGTATTTACACAATACCAACAACATTTCCCAGCTATCACCTCTGATGAAGAAGTTGTATGTCAAACACAACACTGCCGTTCCCTCCTCAGCTCAATGTGAGCGTTTGTTTAGTGCTGTTGGACTTGTGTTTAATGACAGAAGAAGCCGTATGAGTGACAAAAACTTTGAGAGTGCACTTATTTTAAAGTTTAATGGGTATTTAAAATAAGCGTTGCACAGAAATTATAGTTTGTAGACGGTTTACGTTATGTATAATAATAAAAGAACAGTTTTTTTGTAAATAATTGTATGTGTTCTTTCATTCCACACAAACAAACTTTTAACTTTTAATTTCAGTTACTTTTTTAAAATTTAACTTTAATCAGTTAGTTTCATTGCAATCTAACCTTTAACTTCAATTAGTTAGTTTAATAGAGGATTAACTTTAACTTTATTCAGTTAAAAATAATTGTTAACTTTCCCAAGTCTGCACGGAGAGCACATTCAGCGGTAAGCAATCATTGGATTTACCAGTATGTGATCAACTTTAGTAGCCACCTAACCTAATCTGACATAACCTAATAGTAAAAAAAAGTAGTGGTAGTGAATTAATGGAAAAGGTCCGATTTCTTATTATTGTCAACCTATGTAAGTAATCTTATTCTTATTTTGTTGCCATCATTTATGAAATTTGTTTCTAAGGTCCTAAACGTTGTTCTTACAATACTTACAATTACTACTAATCAATTTTGAAAGTCTTACAAGCAGTAAAAACAAAACTCCAAGTTACTGGATTGTTCTATCAAAGTAAATACTGAAAACATTTAGTACCTGAAGTTTCATTAACCTTGAAGAATATGATTTAAAGTAGGAAAAGTAAATCTTGCTCATCGTGTCGACATATTCACCACATATTTCCTGTGCTACTGCTCTCTCATTGGATAAGGCAAATTCGAAGTAAAATCTGCAAAATAAGTATACAACAAATGTTATACAACTCTACAACTGTAATTCAAGATATAAGTTCAGTTTGCAGGTCGGAGCATTAATGAAATATAATGACTACACATGTCATCCACACTCATCTAATCATATTCACCTTAAGTATGCACAAAGTTGTGTCTGCATCTATGAGATTTTTGAAAATTTGCATACGTTTTTCAACATTAAAATTGCAGCCAATGTACAGAAATAACTTTGAAATGGGTAATTGTATCAAAATTTTACATGAATAACATTTTTTATATATTTAGGCCTATGACAAATACAAAAATACTTCACTTTTGGAGATTAACGAGATTTTCTACTTTATGGTGTGCGGCTGTTAGTAGCATGTTGCGGTTATGGCAAGTTACTCAGCTAATGTCGTCCACAACAAAGCAAAGATTGCCTAGCTCTTAAAATCTATTTTAAGTAAATAGGTTTTTCGTCTTAAACAGTAGGAGTAAATTGAACACATCTGTATTGGTTTTTATCGTAAATCTTATTACGAATATACTGCATTAAGCCAAAAAAATTACAAAAGCATTTTATTAAAAAAATACTTTTAAACTTAAAATGCAATATTATGTTACGTAAAGAAGAAATAATATTTCCAGGATATAAATAAAAATCCAGAACTTCATCCAGACCACTATGTCCCGGTTTGCCAAAACTGCAGATTGGCAATTAGGTGATGTGTTGGGGTCATGACAGTTCATCGATTCCCAAAGTTCACGGAGTTCGTGTGACACTTTCAAGGCGGCCAACACGCTTCGGGACATGTCACTCTGGCTGGCCAATAGGAGACCCTCCACGTTGGATCGGCACAGGTGGATGTGAGAAGAAAGTGTGGTGCGTGGGGCAGTTCGAGAGTGAAAGTGGAGAAGAGTGGTGCGTCACTTGGTGAAGAATAGTTATGTAAGTTAAAGAAAGAGCTCTTTCATATTAAGTTTAGAAATGAGCTCTAAGCTTAACAAAGCCCTAAATTCTTTTCAAAATTTCTAAAAAAAAATACAATTTCTACATAACAATATATAATTTAAATAACTTAATCGATATGTCAAACTTATCTCACTGTACACCTAAATTTTTATTTTACAGTTAAATGATTTGTAAAATTTGTGTCTGGTCATTTCAAATTGATTGTAGTTTTCAAATAACTTTAATTATTCAATTCAAATTTAAATAAATAATTTTGGTTAAGAAATGCAATCCTGTATTCTTTCATTATTCTAAATTCTACTGGGCGAGATCAACCCAGTAGAATTTAGAATAATAATAACACAATTTATAATCACAGCCAGTGTTCGAAGATACAAATGTTATATGTTGGAGGTCATTTAAAATTATAATACGTAAAATAACTTTACTTATCTGCTTTGAATATAATTGTTTAAACATTTTATCTGCACTCAGTTAAGTCCTGTTTTTCAGACATTTCAATTGATAAATGCACATAGTCAAAATTTGATGTTACTTCCTGGTAAAAACGTATCATTTTTCATGTCCTCTATAAGAGCATTACTAAATTGAACATGTTCCTTTTATCATCAACCTTGACAGTGTGCACTTAATTGTAGTATGTAAGGTTCATAGAGGAAACAATGCACTAACTCTCGCCAAAGAGTTACATGAGGCATTTCCAGTTCTATGCTTGCACGGTAGGTTGACTTACGTAGACTCTATCAAACATTTACTGAACTCTTTCCACCATTTTATTAGAAGTGCGCAGTCAACCTGAATATTTTACATCTGCACAAGTTTCCCTTCTTTTCCAATTTGGGATATCTACAAAGAATTTTTGGGTGAAGACGGATGGATCAATGCCAAAACAACAATGAAAAGCACAATGAACTAAAACCGAGACTGGCATCTAGCAGTGATTTTATGAAACTGTAGGCTACACTCATTCCAACATCACACGTTTCCTTCCTGGCACATCCCATGTTTAATCATTATTACCATCCACAATCAGACAATTCTTTTTAAACACTCTTTATAAATTTCTGTAACTTATCAAAATAAGTGTTTCTAAAAAGTTGCTACTTTTTAACCCTTTCCACGCGTATTACGGGATTTCTCGCAACGTTATATTTACGTAAAACGCGTATTACGGTATTTCTCGCATTTGAATATTTTGAGATAAATATTTAAATTTAAGTGATAAAACTATACTAACGTGTACGTAAATGGTTATTGAGGTAATTTTGAAGACAACAGAAAGGATGACAACGTTTTTTTGTCATCGTGACCTTCACGCACCGTCGCCATGGCAACCGAGCGGCCATTGTGTGCTGCTGCGCCGCGCGTATTACGGGATTTCTCGGACCACCCAGATGAGTGTTTTGAGTTATTTCACACAAAAAAAAAAACATTCTAGGGATACTTGTAAGTGCTTGTATGTCATCTATATTAGTAAACTTGTAAATAATTATTATGATTACATATATATTTTAGCTTAATCTAATTTAATTTTTTTATAGATTTATGAGTAAATAAACAGAATAATTGTTCAACAATGGGAATTTTACAAATTGCTGTATATTAAATATTGATTTAAAAATACCAGTTTGGATTGTGTTTTCTTAACAGTTGTTGGCCTTATAACAAAATTCTAAATAGAACTTTAAACATTTTTAAAATATTTTTTTTAAATTTATGACACGTTTAAAAGAAATAGCAAATTTCTTATGTAGCGTGCAAAGGGTTAAAGTCTACAAAATTTGTTTAAAAAAGTAAAGACAAATTCGAGACTTTTTTGGATTTTCGCAACAATGTCATAAACTTACATTTCAAATACTGTTTTATAATACATATTACCAAAAATACAAATCAAATGTTGCACAACTATGCTCGTACTGGTTTTAGATACTATTATAGATTATAAGATATAAGAAAAAAGCTAGGAATAAGAAGTTATTTCATGACAAACCTTAAAAACAATCAGTATTGTTAAAGAAAAATAATAACTAAGACAAAACACAAATGAAATTGCTGAATGATGCTTTTCAAAATGTTATTAGTCGCCATTGGACATACCATGCTTCGCAACCATCCTAATTCCACTCTAGCCTCAATAATGCTGGTCGGTAACAAATCTCACTCGCTGTGCTTGTGACACTTGGGCTTTCAGCATCAGTATGTGACTTATGACTAAGTTAAAATTACTCAAAGCATAGTGCTGTGACCCAGATAATTTGGAAGAACGTATTGTGAAGATTATAGACATAATGTAATTGGTCTTCTTAATACCAACACTGTTTTATTTTATTTTTATAAGGCATTAATTAAATATTATGTTAATAATAACTAAAACTTCCGGTAACGACAGCGTCAAGGCATTATTTACAGTATTTGAAGGCATTATTGCTTTGATGTGAAATGCTTTGTGTTATCCTTGAGATTACCACTGAAGATGCCACATCACAGAATGGGCGAAACGTTTGGTGATGTAAATACTGTAAGTAACGCCTTGTCACTGTCGTTTCCGGAATCTTCAGTTATTAGTAATGCCTATGAAATAAGATAAATATTATGTTAACCATTATGACATTAAACCTCAAACTAAATATCTCAAACATGAAGTGTATTTATTTTCAAACTCAACAAAAATCAAGACAATAACTGTGCATGAATTAAATGTTAAGAAAGGAATTAAGATACCAGTTGTTTCATATCACACTGATAAGCAATTGCGTTTCCATAAAAAAAACTGAAAAAATTTGTGGCTGAAGCATTAGTTTATATTTTACTGAACTTTCTAGTTTGTTATTGATTTCTTTACTAAATAACATCAAGTTGACGGAAAGCTCAGAGCTTTGACACTTACTTGTATTTGAGCATTGCGTTCTGAGGTACTTGATAGTTGGTCATTGGCTTACGAAACTTTGATATTTGTTCTAGCATGTAAGCTCTTATTTTGGTGACTGCACTGATCTTCAACTGTTCAATCACTTCTTTGACATCATTACAGGCTTTCACATCTGAAACAAATAAAAAATTGATAACCCTGACAATTATTCCAACATTGCTTAAACAGAAATGTTGATAGGAAAACACACAACTAATTATTGTTCTACACTACTAGCCCTAGAGAATGTGAAATTTTATATTCAATCTTTATGTTATGTTCTAACACTTTAACCTCTTGCGGATCGATTTATTTAGACATGCACGCCCCTGCGGGGACGAATTAATTTGCGCACTGGCGCGGCAGCAGAACAGTTACAGCGTGCCGCAATAAAACTGCAGGTAATTGCTTAGATGTAACAGTGGCCTGCTGGGGTACTGGCAATATAGCAGTGGCAGCAAGTGGCAAGTCAGGTTACGGGGTGGCGGGTATAATGTTGGAGTCATAATCTAAACATCGCGCACATAGTTTGGGTGAAGAGATAACAACATCTGAGTCATCCAATAGACTAGGCTTGACGACAACAACGGCCTCCTTGCTACATCGGTGCACCGACGTGGACGACAGAAATGCACTATATCTAAACTTAATACAGTATTATCATATTACTGAACAAAATACAAACTTCAACATACTACTGCGATCTATTGGATATTAATGAAAGTTTTGATAAACAAAACACATTTTAAAAAATACCCAGTTGATGAATAGAGACGCTTACGCAACCTAGTAGAGTCTATTGTAACAATTTGGAGGTAAAAGTAAAAACAGATTGCTTATGTGAGCTGAGCTCATCATTGTGCCGCTAGGCCCAGCCACTAAATGCGAGCTGAGCTTGTCAATTATCCGCAATGGGTTAATATGTGTGCATAAGAAAGCTATTTGAATATATATTTTAATGAAGGTAGGCCACATCTGTAATCTGGATCCTCCGCATCAAGGTGCTATTTACAATATTTATTCTACTAAGCATAAATAGTACCTTAATTAATTGATACAATGAATCTAGATTGCTTGAATCGTTCATCTATAAGTTAACTTTTTAGGTTCGTATCAGGTCTAGTTGGTTCCATTTCAAATAGCAGTCTACATTCCTTTTAAAGAAGCCAAAGAATAATTAATAGATTACACTCAACTCCCGATTAACCGTAATCGGAATAACCGCGTTGCGGCTTAACCGGGACACGTTCCGGGAAAAATACATAAAATTAAATGCAGACGGATGCGGTCCTAATTACCGATACAAGTCAATGTTTTCAAAATGTAAATGTAGGTCGATGTTTTTGAGACTGTAGGGCATTTTCTCGGAAGGAAGCGCGGTAGGGGAGTCACTCATCTCCAGCCGGCAGCCGGGCTCACTCAAGGTCATAGACCCCTTCCCTCTTACCCCACCCCTCTTACCCCTCCCGATACGTCAACACTCTCTCACCCGCGTTCCACGCCCCTGATCAGTAGAGCAGTGAAGTGTGACACACAGTGCGCATATTATGGCTACCGCTACTAAACGTAAACGTGTTGTTTTGTCGATCCAACAAAAGTTGGACATTGTTCAAAATATTGAGTGGTTCCACGGTTAAACAGATGTGTAACCAGTACAATGTTGGCGATAGCACAGTGCGTGATATTTTAAAAAATAAAGATAAACTCGTAACTTTTGCATGTTCCTCGGACTCGAATTTTGGAATGGCCAATCGGAAGACCATGAAAAAATCAACTTTTGACGAACTTGATCAGTGCATGTTGGAGTGGTTTTCGCAGCAACGCGCACAGGGAACTCCGGTATCAGGACCGATTTGCAAGACGAAAGCAAAGTTTTTTTTTTGAAGCTCTCGGAATGGAAGGGGACTTCGATGCATCATCGGGTTGGCTCACGCGATTCAAACTGAGACACGGAATCCGGGATGTGTCTACGAAAGGAGAAATCTTAAGTGGTGACATTGACGCTGCTAATCAGTTTAAAACGGAATTTCAAAAATTTGTGGAGGACGAGGGACTGTTGCTGGAACAAATTTACAACGCAGATGAGTCCGGGTTGTACTGGAAATGTCTACACACCCGGACCCTAGCATTTAAAAAGGAACACAGTACACCGGGACACAAGGCTTCCAAAGAGCGCATTACAATTATTATGACCTGCGCTAACGCAACTGGACAACATAAATTGCCCTTACTTGTGATCGGAAAAGCCAAGAAACCTAGATCTTTTAAGGGCACTGAGGCCAAAAATTTACCCGTGGATTATTTCAATCAAAAGGCTGCTTGGATGAATTGCGAAATATTTAAAACTTGGTTTGACTTAACATTTGTACCGGAGGTAAAAAAACACTTGAAAGCTCATGGCATTCCTCAGAAAGCTGTTCTTCTCTTGGACAACGCACCTTCCCACCCTAGTGCAACTAATTTCAGATCACCTGATGGAAATATCCTCGTGAAATATATGCCTCCCAATGTTTATTTATTTATTTATTTATTTATTTATTTATTGAAATTTTACATGTTACAATACAGATATAAATCCAATTACATTGCAACATATTAATAAAAGCTTCTACTAATCCTAGTTTACAAGTGGAAATAAATTAAAATATTTTTGTTTCAATCAAAGTCCATGCATCATGCTCCTCATATCTTCAATAGTATTAAGAAATATATGTACAGTATATATAAATATAAACAAATATAAATAGACCTTTTAAACCCATTAAGCTTAAATCTATAATAAATACATCCCAGCACACACAAATAACTACACTAACAATACAAATACACTTAAAAATGATGATTTAAATATCTTAGTAACTTTAATTTGAAAGTAACAAGCAGCAATGTTAGAATTCAAAGCAGTGTCTGACACTCGTAGTGAAAGAGGTCAAGGTCGATGACAACACATCAACACTATCAGGTAGAGCGTTGTACAGCTGCATCATAGTATTAATGGGGGAGTGAGCACCAAGATTTGAATGAGCAAAATGAGGTCTGAACAACGCTCGAGTTCTTGACGAGGGGCGGGGGACATTAAAGTTCAAACGGGCAAGCAGGCCACTGCAGTCCACCTTCCCAATTAACAATTTCTTCAAGAAAGCAAGCAAACTCACACAACGTCGCCTACGCAAGCTCTCGAACTCGAACAATGTTAATAATTCGGCATAAGGTACCAAGTAAGTGTAAACTCGGAATATTTTAAAATACAAAAACCTCAAAATCTTGATTTGTATTTGTTCTACCATTTCAATTAAATAACATTGGAAGGGGTTCCAAATTACACAAGCAAACTCAAGTTTTGATCTAATTAAAGCAAAATACACAAGTTTTAATGTTGAGACATTTGCGCAGATTTCACTAAATCTGCATAAGAAACCATATGTTTTATAAGCTGATTTACAAATATCAATTATGTGACTCGAAAATGAGAAAGCAGTATCAAAAATTACCCCCAAATCTTTGAAATTTGAACAGACCGATAAAAAAGTGTTATTTAAGGAGTAATTAAAGTGTACTACATTCGTTGTTTTTCTAGTGTACCTCACTACAAACACACTTGTCAGCATTAAATCGCAGACCAGTTTGGCTCCATATGAATAAACGATCCAAGTCATCTTGCAGCAATTCACAATCATTAAAAGTTTTGACCTCACGAAATATTTTCATATCGTCTGCATACAACAAGACTTTACTATTTTTCACACACTTCACAATGTCATTTATAAATAAAATGAATAGTAATGGGCCAAGGTTGGAGCCCTGAGGCACACCAGATTGAACATAAAATTCGTTCGAAAAACACCCATTATATGTCACTATCTGCTTTCTTTTTGCGAGGTATGATGAAAAAAATTTAATAGCATTTTCCGAGAACTCAAAAAATAACAATTTTTTCAATAATTCCAAATGATTGACCTTATCAAAAGCTTTTGAGAAATCAGTATAAACCACATCAACCTGACCCCCTTGATCTAAAACCGAAGAGCAGAAATCTGTAAAATACATAAGATTTGTATTAATAGAGCGCCCAGAAAAAAATCCATGCTGAAAGGGGGTAATATAATTTTGCACGTGATGAAAAATTCTATTGTATAAAATTGACTCGAATAACTTAGCTGGAGTTGATAACAAAGCGACAGGTCTATAATTTTTAATATCGCTTTTCAAGCCTTTTTTAAAAATTGGAACCACTTTGGTTAGTTTCCAGCGCTCAGGAAAGTAATTTAATTTAATCGAGACATTAAACAAGTGTTTTAAAGGAATTAATAGAGACTCAATGCAACCTTTAAAGATAAAAGAGGGAATGCCGTCTGGACCAAATGATCGCTTGGACTTGAGTTTTTTAAATGCTAATAACATCTCCTGATCAGTAACAGCATCTAGTGTAAAACAGTCAATATCGGAATGAACAGGAGAGCCCAGCGCCATGGTCGCCAGCTGATCACAGTCCAGGGCAGAGTTATCATACACTGATCTAAAATACTGAGCAAAGGCCTCTGCTATCTCTACACTACCCTCCACCTCCCCCCCATCCACAGTCATTGTTGTTGTCCCGCTATCAGTCGACCTCAACCTCCTCACCGCACTCCAGAATGACATAGGATTGTTGACAATGTCTTGTTCTAAAGAGGAAGTATAATTTAGATAATCAACGTTTATACACCGCTTTGATTCAGCTCTAATCAATTTATATTCATTCAACAGATATTCAAATTTTAGCTTTTTATACTGCTTGCGTAACCTTTCTTTCCTTTTGATAATTGGTATTGTACCATATGAAAACCAAATAGGATATTTAATTTTTTTCTGCCTAGACAAAGGTATATGTTCATTTATCTTAGAAAACAATAAACTATAAAACATATTAACACCCTCATCAACATCACACGTTTTTAACACATTTTCCCAGTTCAGACTATTAACTGAATTATAAAGAGCCAAATAATCACCTTGTCTAAAATTATACCCACAATTGTTAATAAAAAAACCTTTTGTCTTATTTAGAACACATTCAAAATTAATAAGCAATGGCGGGTGATAAATATCCAATCTAACCAAAGGCTCTTCTTCAACCACGTCTAGATCAGGTATATCAGTCAAGACTAGATCCAAAGTTCTCCCAGAACAATTTAAAACATTGTTCTTTAATTTAAGATTAAACATTTGAATAGAAAACAATAACTGTCTGCACGTTTCTCCTCCATCCGTTAAATTAAAATTAATTCCAGAAATTGCTGGAATATTAAAATCCCCAACGACTAAAACCTGTTCAATTTTGGAAAGTTTAAAGTGTTCTAACTTTTCGAAAAACCCTTTATATAGTGAAATTGACGAATTTGGAGGAAAATATGCTACACCTAGAATAATAGAAAAAGATTTATTAACATTAATTCGCACCCAGACGTGTTCCCCACTAGTTTCTAAACTATATATGCGACTAGAATTTAAATTATTTTTTACTGCTACCAGGACACCCCCACCCATTACACCTGGACCTCCTCTATCCCTCCTGTATACTTTATAGCAATCATTAAACAATTCTGAGGAACTTATAGACTCGTTAAGCCATGTTTCTGTAAGTGCAATGATTTTATAACTGTTATTCATGACACCCAATCTAAAATCCAGTGTTTTGGTCCTAAGACCCCTCACATTTTGATAATAAATATTCATGTTACTACCCATTACTTACAATTAGAACAAATTACAAAATACCTAAAAAAAGTCGGTAATTTTGTTTCTTAACTAGTTAACTTAGTAATGTTACGGCAATGATACAACCAATGGACCAAGGCGTTATTTCATCTTTGAAACGCAACTATCGCTCAGCTATCCTTCAGAAAAGAATAGAAGAAGGGAACGACCTCAAGAGCTTTTGGAAGGACTTCACAATCTTAGATGCCATCTACGAAGTGCGATCTGTTTGGGAAAAAACCAAACCGCTGACTATCAAACGATCTTGGAAAAAAATCATGCCCGACATTTATGAAGACAATGACTTTCTTGGATTCGACGAGACTGATTTTGTTGTTGAAAAAATCACAGAAGGAAAAAAAGTGCCAGGAGGAGAGGAAGTGGACGGAGAAAATATACTGCAGTGGTTGGATTGTGATGCGGAAGATCAAGGGTATGAGCTGCTGACAGATGAGCAGATTGTAAACAAGATAACAGGTCCACCTGTCGTGGAGGACGAGAGTGAAAGTGATGAGGAGGGTGGGTCACGTGATCAACAACAAACAACTGTGTTGCACAGTGCTGCACTGGCGAGTGTGGAACAGCTGCTTGAGTACTGTGAGAGTCAAGAAGATGCTTCAATCGCAGACAAAATTGTGTTACGAAACATGAGAAGTAGAATCAAAAAGAAATGTTTCTCTGTTCAAAAACAGAAAACTGTTACGGATTATTTTCAAAGAAAGTAATTCACGGTATTTTGTGACTTGTAAATATTTTTTTTATTTGATCTTAGTTTTGCCGTGATTTGAGCACCTAAGTACTGTAAATGTTCATATTCTTTGTACTGTATTTACATTAACGTGTGTTATTGTGTTCAAATATGTGTGTTAGGCCCTACTCATTCATTGTGATTCCTGTCAAATACAACATTCAGGTATGTTTTAATGCAATATAAATATGTTAATTACCACCGTTTAATAGGGTTTTGCATTTTAATAACCTTTCCTGTTCATTTTATAGTATTTTGCGGATTAACCGCGATTTTACGTATCCGGGAAGCCTTAACCCTACTTTATCGCGGTTAATCGGGAGTTGAGTGTATAGCAAACCCACAGTCAAATCCAGATAATAAATTTCTACATAGTTACTACAGGTATGTGCTGCAGAAGTTAAAAAAACTTAAAATTTCTATTGAAAATTAACTTGTAGATAATCAAGCTTTTTCTAACTACCGCCTCTCGGGGCTTTTTTGACTGAACACTATATCTCCAATAATGTATAACTGAGATATGAGCAGGTAGCATTCTTTGAGCTGACGATAGAATAGAATAAAAATAAAGTTGATTTTCATTTACAAATAAATTAAAGGAAAGGAAAGCAGCAGCATTGCTGGTGAAGTAGCAAACACACACATGCAACAGAAAAACATATATAGTTATTGAAATATTTTTGAGCCTCTTCCTCAGTCAACTTTTCTCAGTATTTTGAGTTGTTCAGTAACTGAGAAAGGAGCAAGTGGTCCCAAAATATTTTACTAACTATATCTGTGTGTTTTTTTCCCTATCAGTTTTGCTGCCTGCCTTATTTACTGAAATCCTGGACTTAGTTCCCCAAAAATTAACCTACGAGTTACAAATAAAGAATTACATTGTAGATTAAACTAAAATTACTGTAAAAGTGTGTAGAAGTACGCTGAAACGATATTAATGTATCATACATATAAACATACCACTAATCAGCATTACAATAATTACTAAAAAAAAAATCATAAAATGAAATTAACACACAAAAGGCAATTCTAACTAGTCCAATGGACCAATTATTAGAGCACATGAGTCAAAGCAAAATAAAAAATCATACTATGGCCGAAGGCAAGTAATTACATTAAAAAAAGGTGGACAGAACTCCACCCATTTTACCTTTAAAATTTTGCTCCTTGATAAAACTTATTTTGTGATTAAGGTCTGCAAGATAACTTTGAAACTCTTTGTCTGTTACTGAAGACTCTAGAATACCACTGCAACAAAAAAATATATTTAATTGACACATGATAGAGGAATATGGTCTCTTGAGTTGTTATCAGAGCGCCAATGAGTGAGGTTATTATCTGATCCAGTCTCGAGCCGCCACCTGCCCTGTGCCAGTAGTTTTGCGTAATTTTTGTCTTGAAATAAGCTATTAAATAAATTAGCTAAAGTTAGAGTGGTGGGAAATGCACTGTCTTGGTTTTCAAGCTATCTCAATCAATCAATCATTTCTTTATTATCACATTCATCGAGAATGGCCATAGAGTCAACAAATACAAACTAGAAATGTACAAAACTATGAACAATTAAAGATTAGGCCTAAGTAGTCAAATAAATTATAAATAAATTACAAGAATTTACAAAAAAATTTTAGCCAAATAGTTAAAATTGCAATAAAAATACTTCAAGTCAAACATGAAAAAGCATTAGGCCTATTATATATATTATGTATCTCACCAATAAGACGCAATGTGTGTCTATTTGTGGGATGGATAGCGATGTCACTAATATTGATTACGGTGTAATTCAAGGTAGCACTCTTGGTCCTATTTTGTTCTTAATATATAAATAACATTTCCAAATTAAATATTGAAGGTAAAAATCATTATTTGCTGATGATACACTAATTTTGTTTTAAGATATTTGTTGGATCGATGTTAGAGGTAAAGCCTTGAATGATCGCATGATAATTAAAAATAGGTTTGATCAAAATTTACTTAACATTCAATATCTCTAAAACTAAATTCATGCCAATTTCACTATCTCATTTAACAGATTATAATTTGCCTAATTTAGTAATTCACAGTTGTGGATGTAGCTTAAATTGTAACTGCATTTGTGAGTCAATTTAAAGAGTTAATACCTATAAATATCTGGGTTATTTTTGATCATGTAAATTATATCATTCAAAGAGTTCGCAAAAATATATCTTTGCTTTTAGACAGCTGAGAGATATTTTGGAACCTGCTGAGATTAAGTTGGCCTATTTTGCATATGTTCAGAAACACTTACGAAGATGGCATAATTGCCCTAAACCGGTCAGTGTTAATTCAATAAAATTTTTAAGGGTGCTAAATTGTTATTTTATATTATAACTTTAACCCTTAGAGCGCTGAATAGAAATTCCTATATTTCCCCCTAGCATGCTATTAGCATAAAAAATCAATTTTTAATTTGTTTGAAGTTCTATTTGATTTAAGATTTCTGAAGTTATTATAGGAAGAAAAAACATAAAAACGGAATTTTTTTAGACTATTGTATTTTTTACAGATTAAAATGTATAACAAAACAAAATGATTTGCCAATTTCAACAATTTTTTTATGAATGAAACACTTTGAAGCATTCATCTGGATGGAGAGTTGGGTTTGAAGTGCAGGTCTTACAAAAGTAAATAGTTTCCTTCCGAAGTCCCTTTTTTCAAACACACAATGCATCTTGTGTCCTTTGTTTTCTTTGACAGGAAGTGACGTCCCTCCAGCTGTTCTTCAGGTGGTCCCTGCTGCGGTCTCCGTCCTGGTTTCCTCTTCTTTTGTTGTGAAACTCTCTCTTTTACAAGATCTTGAACAAGGCTATCCCTGAATTCTCTGTGTATCATGGGTTTCTTATTGTATTGAGCTTGTTTGGCTTTATACAATAAGTAAGAGTTCACAATGGCAATTTCCAAAAGCCAACAAAAGGTTTTTCTATACCATTTTTTTTGCACGCCTTATAAACTGGTAAGACGAAATAAAATGGTCTGACCTATCAACTGCGCCCATGTGTGCAGTATAATCTAGGACCACATCCGGTTTTGCAATCGGTGGCTTTCCAGGCCACTTATTCTGAACATCTGTCATGGTGTACTTGTCTCTGTTACTTTTGGTACTAAGCATAGTCACAACACGTTTATCTTTCCCAGCACAAAACTAAAATGTTTCCTTTTCTGTAAGATTTTACTTCCCCTTTTTTCATTTTTTTACATTGTTTCTTTAGGTTTTTTGGCATTCCAGATCTAGTTTGCATCACCGTACCAGTAATAAAACAATTATTTTTTAGAAGTTCTAGTGCAACTTCTGGACTGGTGTAATAGCGATCAGTATAAACGTGGAGTCCAGATTTTGGTTCAGATTCACTCAGCATCATAACAGATTCAGTCAAAACTTGCGTTGTTTTCAATAAATTTGTACCAGGGATCAGTACTTCCTTCCCAAAGTACGGTATGAAGTCATAAATGTAACCACTGCTACAATCAGAAACAACGAAAATTTTCATACCAAACTTGATAGGTTTTTGAGGGTTGTATACCCTAAAACTAACATTTCCTTTGAATGAAACGGTACTTTAATCTATAGCAATGAAATCACCAGGCGAGGAAAAGAGTCTACACATTTTTTTCATGTGATCTACTATTGGCCTAATTTAATATCCTTTCTTTCTTGCCTTGGAATCCTGACTGTGAGTGAAATGAAGGTTCCAAAATATATTCAAAAAATTGTCCTTAGAAAATACATCACGGAAATATGGTATTCTCTGTGTCCATTTAGTAGAGAAGTATGTTTCAATACTAGGGAAAGGCATAAGTCCCATGTTTACTACGGTCCCTACAAAAGCTTTCAGATCAGGTATAGAAATATCATTCCATCTATTTATTCGTGCTCTTGGTGAAGTACATTCACTCTTTCTTCTTTTGGCATAAATGTTGGTTTCATCACATATGTAGGACAATAAATCTTCATTGAAATACAGATAAAAATAGGCAATAGGTTTTGTGTCATCATCAAAGAAACTGGGTAAGATAGGACCCTGATTGATATTATATACAGGAATTGTATGAGTGGGACCTGAGTCATTATCAGTTACATCAATCCAATCATCATTACGTTGTGGCAGACTAGGTGGTATAGGCCTACCTGTATCCAAGATCACAGGAGTGTTTATATTCCGTTCACTTACTTCACTTTCTTGATTGTCACTTTCTGGCTCACTTTCACTTACATTGTGTAAAATCAAATCTTCCCTGTCTATATCATCAGGTTCACTTCCTAGTGCAATTGAAGATGAAAACGACGCATTCATAATGTCACTAACAAATTGATCAAAATGTTGATCATCTGGTTTAGCATTTTTATAATTAGTCTAATATATTACTAACAAGAAATCATTAAAAACACAAATATAAATTCATTCATAGAAACAAAATCAAAGGTTCAATTGTTGAAATAATATAACTGTAAAAAATGTTCAGAAATAAGGTAAAACACGCAACTCAACACAGGAACAAGCTTACGCGCAGGACTCGTGAACAGCACTGTCGCCCTCACCACTAGTACCCCGTCAGACGCGCCAGTCTGCAGGTCAGAATGGTGTTCAGTTGCAATGACAACCAGTTTTAGATCGATAACGGGTGGCCAAGAACAATGAATAGAGCGCAGTCGTTGTCTGAGGTTCGGTCAACATTCTACCCCATTCTATCGGCAGTTTTACAAACTATAGTTCACAACAAAAAATAAAAACTTTGATTGCGAGATTTACCGTAATACGCGTGAAGAGTCATTTTCACAGTGCGAGATTTCCTGTAATACGCATGGTTAATATATAGTAATATTGTATGTATAATATATGTGCCGGCGTGGTGGCCCAGTGGTTAAGGCTTCGAACTGAAGAGGGCAAGGTCCAAAGTTCAAATCCCCACTGAGTCAACGGTCAGCACTTCACTCGTTGAATAAAGTTCACGCACATGCTTGCAAGCTCATGTGAAATGGCGAGTGAAGTTAAATCTTAAAGAAAAAAAAGAAATAACTCACGTAATAAGAGAGGGTGGAACCCCTACATCATCAATGAACTGTTTCAGATGAGCCCTGACAGCCTGTCGATTGTGCAGCTGCTGAGACATGAGGATAGACTTCCGCTGCAGCGAGAGTATCTCACTGCTGATGCTGCCCAAGTCAGACTGGAAGCCTAGAAGCATGTTCTCCATCCTCTAGTTCAAAAACAGACATTTGTTTTGAGAATGTCTTAGCAAATCTAAGGAGTATACTTTAGGTTACTATATTGGTAAAAATAACTTCTATTAAAAAACAAATAAAACTTATTTTAACAAATTCGCTGCAGCTGGTGTCCTCTAAGAGATTAATAAACTAAACTTAATTTCTCTGTTTTATACAATTTACAATCTTTCAGCCATAATGATCATCAACACTCTAGTAAGAAGTCAGACAAATGATGTAACGCTAGCAGAATGGATTTATCTATTATTTGTTAAATGAGTATTACATTCTATTATTATTATTATTATTATTAAAAAAAGAGTCTTATTTTACCAAGTGAAGTTAGAGCTAAGAACCCCTCTCTAACACTTAACCTGAGGACCATCAACTTTCAGGTAACTAAATTCTTTCTTTTGAATTAACTAGGAAAGCATTTAATTCAATATGGGATGTGCACAATCAACAAAGTTTACTGATTGAAGGATATTGTTATTGCCGCAGATAACTTTATCAGTTGGTTAATAAAGGCTCTTTTCAAATCAAAATTCCTTTATTTCATGAACATCAAGTACATAAATTTGTCAAAATATAATACATAATGCAAAGTTAAACATTATAATATTGACATCATTGTGAAATTAAGAAGTTTATGCTTCAATTTTGAACATCATATGGTTCTGGTGATTGCGAATCTCTTTAATGGTGTACACAGGTCTCTCTAGCAGGAACTCTCGAAGTAGGTTTTTTAGTTTGTTTCCTGTCAGGTTACAGAGGTAGTGTGGAAGAAGGTTTTAAATTTCCGGCCGATGTATGAGGGTTTCTTCTCATAGAGGGCTGTTCTGTGTTGAGGTAGGGTGAACCTTGAGGCATGGCATGTTGGGTAATTATAGATATCCATGTGAGTCTGCAGGTGTAATTGATCTACGTGCAAGATAGCTTCATAGATATAGAGTGCAGGTACTGTAAGTATGCCTAGGGTCCGATAGGCATGTCGGTAGGTTTGCAGTGACTCGAGATTTGCAAGTGTCCTGATTGCCTTTTTTTTGGAGTGTCAGAATTCTCTTGAGGTTTCCTTGGGAGGTTCCCCAGACTGTAAGGCCATACCTAATGTGAGGCTCTACTAGTGCACAGTAGGCTATTTCAGTGTTAAAAGTGTTCAGCCTAACTTGGCGCCAGTGTAGGCTGGATAACTTTGAAGCCGGATGTGAAATTACCATAATAAAGGTGTTGTTTTTGTGTAGCAAATGCATCGCGGGTATTACAATTATGCTTTGAAGGAGCTATCTAATTAATGACTTGATTAGTACTGAGCTGTAAGTGTAGTAAGAGCTGTAAAAATTGTCCAAATTTTTAGTAATCTTACTATTATATAAAACTCTAAATGGTGTCTGTCTGTGTGTTACTCAATCACACAAAAACTACTGGACCCATTAAGCTGAAATGTTGCATGGACATTCTTAGGGTTTCTGGTTAACACATAGGCCTATCTTTATTGTGAAATTCCATCATTAAACCACCCCAGGAGTTCTAAGAAGCATCAATGCAAGTCCTTTAGCAATACCAATTTGACAATTTGTTTTTGATAATTTTACTAATCAGCTGTTGGAATAAACAAACAACTTACACAGTAAATAGAAAAGATGGTAGGTATCAAGATGAGGCTGCGCAGTAGACTGTGACGTCACATGGGCAAAATCAGCTGATTTGCTTATTCTATTAAATACCGATAACTAAATCCACCACTTATATAGACACATTCAGCTAAATAATAAGCAAGTTATTTACCACTTGTCTTCAACAATTTTGATTATGAGAATTAAATAGTATTTTTGTGTTTATTTTTGCTATTTCTCCTATGTGACGTCATGGGAGAAGCACATGATACCTACCATCTGCTTTTCTAGGTACCGTGGTTCTGAAGTAAATACAGGACCAAACCTAACCACAACACACTTTTGCATTATACAGGTGCCAGTAGGTCATAATCATACTAAAAATCGGCCTATAGTTAACTTATTTTATCCACGTTTTGTATTACTGATTTTGTCTTTTGATTTGTTTATTTCTTTACATGGCCAGAAAGTACTTTAGCCAAGAAATATGATACTAGCAGGCTAAAACAGTAGTTTAGTTTTTATTTGTTAAATAAAAAAGAAAAAAGTGTGCTATTTTATCAAATTACTAGCAGAGTACTTGTCCTTCGTACAGGGGTGGGTCCTTAGTACCACTGTACATGTATGGAAGGGCAGGTGGATCAATGCCATTATGTACGTGTATGGGCGGGCGGGTGGGTCAGTACCACTGTAGGTGTAATTTTCAACTTTTCTCAAACTTTTCGACAAGAGTTGAAATAAAAAGCAGTCAGTTTTGGCTCCAATTTTTCTGACCCAAAATCCATCGTCAGTTGTCACACTGAATGAAGTCAACCTTGTACCTTTTTGGAGACCAAATAGCAAAGATGCAATACTATCCCTGTGTTAAATGAAATTGTCTCTGTATCTGAAAATAATATTTGTGTATTTTCTTTATTAATTTCATTGGTTATCTTGTCAATTGAGTCCTTTGTCCTTGTCAATTGTTACGTGGTTCCCACTAGATAGGGATACTTTTGGGGAAAAGTATCCTTGAAATCTTCAGAATTTGATATGTGGACACATGTAGGAAGTTCTGTTTTATTTATGATTCTATTTTAAGTTTATCTGTTTGCAAATGTCTCAACTTTTTTTGTATCTTTTATTAATAAAGAATGTAGCTGCCTTTGCACAAGCCCAGTTTTTTATTTCTATTTTGATAATGACACTCTCTCTACTCTCTTGAGTGTTTGTAAATACATAATAAAATTATGGTGCCTCTGCAACAGGCTTTTTGCCCTCAAATGACCATAATTTGTTTTGCATTTTTATTGTTCTTATTGTGCTCGGTACTATTTTAAGCTTTTATAAAATGTATATTTTTAATTTATCTCATTATACTTATTGAGCTGACTATGCAAAAAAATTTACTTATGAATTGAACAAAAAATGATCATGCTGAATTGGATAGATAATATAAAATGTAAAATATTTCCATATTTTTCTGTCGACAATTTCTTTGATAACCAGAGATTATGAAAAGGAAATAAGATCCCTATTACAATATCTTTGTATCTGCCAGTTAGAAGGAGTAAAACTAGTCTCTACGGGATCATCTTTTCATAAACAAGTGGTAAACTTTGAAATATTATAATTTAAAACTCAACTATCAGCTAGAACAATTTACATAGATGTATAAATTAATATATTCACCTCTAAAATAAAATCACAAGCAGCTATTTGATTATGTAAGCTGACTATATTTTGGCTTTCTTTGATATAATCTTGTATTGACTTGTTCTCTACTTCTTTAAGCTCTTGCTCCACTTGTCTTGAATATTGTCTAAGGTCAGTTCCAGACTTTAGAACTTCCTGAACAACGTCTGATTCAAGTTGTTCTCCAATTTCAGTATCTGCCATTTCCTGAAAATATCAGAATATCAAACATTGATGTGTATCATAATTGAATTATGTCATTTTAATATTAACTGTAATGGTTATGTTTTGGTAAAGTGTTTTAAAGATAGCATTTGAGAGTATTAAAGTCAGGAAAAAGTCAGACTGAGGCAGAATCAATCAACCAGCACTAATCAGCTTAGCCTGCTTGGGCCAGGTGATCATTGTTTGGGAATCCCTCAAGGGACTTTCTTTGAGACACTACCCCACTACTCTCCATATACCTCACACAATTCTCAAACATCAAGATGTAGCCTCCACTTTTTACTATGATAACCTACAATTCTGATATTTTTGTTAATGATCTATCTATAACAGAAGTTAAGCCAGACAATTTTGAAAACCTAATTTATAAAGAAAAATTTTGCTTGAAAAATGAAGCTTCGTCTCTATATATGCAGCATGTTTCTACAGAGGAGGTGATGAGATGTATACAAAGTTTAAAGAATGGTAAAGCCCCTGGAATCGATGGTATTAGCTCTACACTTATAAAAAACATTGGTCATAGTATTGCTGAGATTCTAACACATGTAATAAATCTAAGTTTTTCAACAGGCGTGTTTCCAGACAAACTTAAAGAAGCGGTATTAATACCAGTTCATAAAAAATGTTCTAAATTGGACTGTAATAACTATAGGCCAATATCCTTATTATCAACCTTCTCAAAAATCATAGGAAAAATTATGAAGAAAAAATTAATGAGTTTTTTAATAAAACAAATTTTTTTTCAAAAAATCAGTTTGGATTTCAGACTGGAATCAGTACTGAAAGTGCTCTCTTGAATTTCATGGAGCAAGTCACAAGTAATATTAATGCTGGAAAAAAGGTTAGTGGGCTTTTCATTGATATAAAAAAAGCTTTTGACACCATAAATCATGAAATATTATTAAATAAGATGTATAATAGTGGAATTAGAGGAAATATTTTTAAGTGGTTTAGGAGTTATCTATCTCAAAGGAAACAATGTGTAAGAATTCATAACACTTTTAGTGATATGGGTATAGTTAAATACGGTGGTGTCCGCAGGGTTCAGTGTTGGGATCAATTCTGTTTTTGATTTACATAAATGATCTATGTCTTGCCCGTATGAATGGATGGATTACATATTTTGCTGATGATACTGCATTCTGCTATTTGGGAAATAATTGGGATGAAGTTGAATTTCAAATTAGTCAGGATTTAAAATCGTTGAGATGGTGGTTTACACAAAATAAACTTATACTGAGCCCAGAGAAAACTGTCTATATCAACTTTTCATTGAGGCATCATGCTGGTTCTCACAACACCATAAAATATCCGTGTTTAGAATGTCTGAGTAATGAATGTTTTTGTGATGATAAATGTGTGAAAGTCTGTAAGAGTAATGAAACTAAGTATCTTGGTATTATTTTGGATCAAGAGTTGAATTGGAAAAAACATATAAAATATCTAAAATCAAAATTTAACTCTCAAATTAGACTTATGTATTATATTAGAGACATGTGTCCAGTAGATGTTCTGCGAACAGTATATTTTTCCTTAGTTAATAGTAGGATGGAATATGGTATTGTTTGTTGGGGAAGCTCATACTATTCTAATATCTATCCAATCGTCATTCAACAAAAACAGCTTATAAGAATCATTTTGGGAAAAAATAGATTTGAACCATCCTTTCCTCTCTTCTGCCGCACAAACATATTGCCACTAAGATACTTGTTTGTATATAAGGTATTAATAATGTTTTATAGGAAGAGTGGAAATTTGCCCAGTAGTGAAGGTACTTATCGATCTAGATTAAGAAGGCCAAACCAATTACATACACCAAGACCTTTCTTAACTTTTTTCCAGAGAACCTACTTTTATATAGCACCAAAAATGTTTAATATAATACCAGAAACTCTTAAAAAGATAACAAATGAGAAAAGATTTAAAAAAGAACTTAAGACTTGGCTTTTTTTGCAAGATGACATAAAAAATATGGCATATTCTACAATACACTAATTAAAAGATTTTCTGTATTTAAGGGGATTAAATAAAAATTAAATAAACATAAATAACAAATAAAATATCATATTAGTAATATTATATTAGTCAACATAAAACAAAAGTAAATTTTAGTATATATTGTGAATTGCAGCACATGGAAATTAAGGGAAAATGAGTACTGATAACATTTTTTTCTAATTATTGAAGGAACCTCAAAACAGGTATTTATGACCTATGAGGTCCTAAATTTCTACACCATAATTTTTAGGCATTATTGTTAGACATAATATTCATTCATATGAGCACTTAAATATCTTATTGTACCTTACAGACAGTTATGTAACTCTACTTATTCTATTTATCTTCATGTCAAACTATGTATGTAGATTAATTAATTCCATTCTAAGTTTAAGATGAACTGTTGAATTGTGCTCAATTTTGTTGTTGTTTTTTTGGTATATCGAATTATGTGAAAAATGTGTCAGTTCGTTATTGTACACTGTATGGTTATGGAAATAAAACAATTCTTATTCTTATTCTTTTGATAAGTTTGCCTCACTTTAATGAATTTGGCCTATTTACAATTCTGCAATTTATTAGACTTGTAGAATTGTAGTTATTAATGATGAAAGTCCAACAATTATGTCAAATAAATTCCAGAACAAGCATGCTTGTTGCTAATTGTATACTAGAATGTTACATGATTTCAGTTGGACTATGTTATGTCTTGCAGAGCAATTTTTAGATTAAGTATACAATATAATTGAACTTGCTGCCATAAGGTCCATCAGTGACAGCATCATTGTCACAAGGTGAGACACCTGCGGCTAATATGAATCAACCAGTTTGAATCCATCGTCTGTTTTCACGGTACCGCCACAACAGTGTGAGAAGTCAGGAATTTATACTTTTAGTTACTTCAAATCTACATACTACTAACATCGTGGTATGGCTGACATCAGCAGATGTGAGTGTAATGGATGTTCAATGACTCATCTTCAGTCAGCTGGCCTGACTGATGATAATATTTTTGACCCCTTTATTATGCACAGTGCGGGTCAAAATGCTATGAGGCGCAAGTATTTTGTTTAACAACAAGTGGCTCATATTTTGATGACATAAGTGAAAATAGCTAATTAAGGCTTCGTTTCTAGATTGGAACCCTGACTAATTTTCCTATTTTGACAACAAAAAATTCCTATCTCCCCAAAGTATCTATCGGTCTTTTCAAAGGTCTTTTCAAAACTAGCGCATTAACTGTGGATATTAGAAAAACAAATTTTAAAAGAGGGTTGCTCTAAGTAAACTAAATGATTACCAAAGCGACATATCAATTTTAATGCAAATTACGAATTTTTGTTGAGAAAATAGACAATTAGGATAAGTTAGGTTGTCAGTAAAAATGCAATTTTCGAGCTGAATAAATAATTTTACTACAAAACCAGTTATATATTTGTATTCAGCATAAAAAAACACGAGAAATGAAAAAAAGTTGTCGAAATATCTTTAAAACAGTTGGTCGATCAAATAAAAACTAGTTTTTCGTTTTTTCGGTAAAAAACGAGTGTTCCGCGGATGAAATCAAACTCCTCAAGAGATATAAACTCATATTTTACCACTTTTTCAACATAAAATCGTATTTTCAGAGGTGGCAAGAGAGTGCATGATTACCGTCTTCTTTTTGCATGAAAAATATAAATGATGGCCATTTTAGGTTTCATAATGTTGGTTGTAAAATCAGAAAAACTTAACCTACAACCTAATATACAACAAAACCTAACCATATTATTGTCTTGTATACTAGGCCTTTAAGTTAAATTATTACAAATTCGTGTGGACTATACTTACCTTCAACATTATTTATATTTTAAGTATAACAAAATAACAGACAAGTCGTACTTATCTAATCAACTAAACAATTATTAGTTCATTTTTATATACGAATTTAAAGGTATCTGTCACTTTTAAAGGTTAAAATTATTTATCGTGTTTACAACGAGAAATTTTTCATGCCACCTCATGTCCATGGTTTATACAGCTATATATATTGGAACAAAAATATAAATAGAATGTGTTTTTAGTTTATTTCATATTTGTACAAACGGCATTGCAAAAATCATATTAAATGGATGAAATAAATAATAATACATACAAATGTGTGCTCGATTTAATTTTTTACCTTATTGCTATAACGTCAATTTAATAGAATTTCAACCGCATAATTTGTAGTAGATTACGTTACTATCCAAAATCTGAAATAGGTTGAATGATTTTATCGGGAAATTTATATCGGGTTTTCACAACTTGACTATAGTATCAGGATCATTAGTTAAAAAGCTATCGAGAATGAGTCGACTAACAAGACATGTAACTCTTCGAAATTTTGAAAAGAATGCACACTAGAGAAAAGATTGAACGTATGCACAGCTGTCCATTCACAAAACACAGAACAAAATTCATTCACAAACAGAATGAAGTGTTAGTAGAAAAAGTATTTGGCATGATCGGTCCGTATTTTATGGAATTAGGTGTTAGAGAGAACTTTACAGTTCTAACTTCGCCCCTTTAATAAAGTCATTTTTACATTTCATTTCTCTGGAAAAAGTAACTTTCCATACCAATAAGCTCTTGTTTAATGGCTCTGCGTTGATCAAACCTATGGATTGAAACGATAAAATCAAAACGCATAGGTCGCTTATCCTAATCTTACCTCCAACTTCTTAGAAAAAGGTTGTATACTAACTAAACGAGATCAAGAAGAATCCGTTGGTTGAAACTAATTTGTTGGTTAAATTAAATTAGTAGATGGGTTTTGGAAACCCTTGTCCAATCAACTTTGGAATAATCTGTAAAAATTTAATGGCGTTAAAAAATAAATACTTATTT
>JAQJVL010006323.1:0-29771 GCA_035578905.1 Stictocephala bisonia
GCATCTAAGCCCCCATTTGTAAGTATTGAATTTTGATAACAGCTTAAATCTCTTCTATACTAATAACTATCTGTCGCATTCAATTCTGGAGTAGTTTATTGAAATAAAAGTTAATACAAATTAAATATTCCACTATTTTTATTAGTTAGATTTACTACAAATTCAGTGACTCTGATGTGATTATCAATTGTGAGCACTTAAACGTAGTTTTACACTACTGCATTTCCACCTTTGTTTTTCACTCCCATTACTTTAGGACTGTAATCTTTCTGAAAAAATCTCATAGTTTTGTGAAATTCCTTAGTGTTATTCACTATTAAATCTTGTTCTGCCTTTGTTAGTTTATTATTTATAAAATTTCTTTTTTCTCGTCTTAATTTTTTATTTACTTCCAAGTTTATTTCTCTGTATGTTTCCTTAGTTTCAGCATTTCTGCATTTTAGATGTTTATTTTTTGCTTTCTTCCTTTTAATTACTAATTCTCTGCACTACTCATTGAACCAGGATTTTTTGGGCTCTTTTTCTTTATAAAAACTTCATTTGCTGTTTCTTTTATGTTCTTTTTTAAGGTTTGCCACATTGTCTCTACTTGTGTCTCTTCCTCATCTTCTGTTAGTAAAGCTTCGAATCTATTTGGGATTTTCACCTGGAACTCTATTTTCTTATCTTCGTCCAGATAGTCTCTCTGTTATTTTATTAACATTTCTTTTTTCAATCTTCATTTTTTGTCTAAGTCTTGTTAGAATCAAGTAATGGTCTGTACCATACTCTGCCCCTCTCTTACTTTTCACATCTACTACTGTACTGATATGTCTCTTATCAATCAGAACATGATCGATTTGGTTCTTCGTATTTCCATTTGGTGATGTCCATGTTACTTTATGTATATCTTTATGGGAAATTTAGTACTGACAATGTACAGATCCATCGAAGAAGCGAAGCTTTGCAGTCTTATTCCATTGTCATTTGATATATTATGTAGGCTGTGTTTGACAGCCACACTCTTCCACATGGTTTCTCTTCCTACCTTAGCATTACCATCTCCAACAAGGATTTCGGTATCATAGCTTGGTAATTTTGAAAATGCTTCCTCTAGCTGAGCATAGAATATATCTTTCTCATCATCTTCACTATCCTCAGTAGGTGCATAGAAACTTATCATTGATATGTTATTAAATTTTTCCTTAAACCTAATTGTACATATCCTCTCATTTATTGCTTCATAGGCTATGACTGATTTTAAAAAGTATATTTTTACAGCAAACCCTACGCCTTCATAGTGTCTTCCATCGTCACAGCCGCTATATAGTATTTGGTAACTTTTAGTGTTCATTTTTCCACAGAATGGCCAATTGGTTTCTTGTAGTGCTTCCACATCTATCTTGTAGGCTTCAAATTCTTCATTGATAATATCTACTTTACCTGGCACCGTCACGGTTCTAATGTTCCATGAGCCGAGTCTCAATTCCTTTGTTCTAATTTTGGGTCTTAATCCATTTTATCTATCCACTTCCGAGGCTTGTTAGCGTTTCGTAACAATGATGTTTTACAAGATAGGGTTGTTAGCCCTATGCTCAGCCCCCAATATGAATGGAGGGCCACACCTACTTGTGCTCAGTGGGTCCCTTAGACCTAGCCGGGAGGACTGTTTAAGCAGATCCACCGGCCTTTCCCCTATCCGCCACCCAGGAGATGCTCCGTATATGCCAAAGTTGGATAGCGCACGGTTTTGTTTGGCCTTGATTTTGTATTTGCTTATCTTGACGATTTTCTTGTTTAACCCTTTGAGGACGACGGGCCGATGTGACGGCCCATCGCGTTTTTCCGCCGAGGACTAGCGGGCCGATGTGTCGGCCCGTGACATTTTTGCTGTTGAGGACGATGGGCCGATCCGACGGCCTGCCAGGACGCGCTTAGTTATTGTCGTGTAATTACTTTCGTAGTCATCAAAAACACTTTGTATGAATGTAAAACTGTTCTAAATGATTTGATATAAGTGTGTAAACCATTAATATATATCAGTTACCATTACCGAATTAATAATGACGTAAAATATCGTTACTCTTAGGAATGAATCAGCTGATCGTACATGTCGATGACAATTGAGAACTGTCAGTAGAGTTGTGTTGTGAGTCAACGTTATTTACTGATGTTGTTTTAGTTCACTTTAGTTATTTATCAATGTTTAGTTTTGTAATATAATTAGTTTTTATAGTGTTCATAGTGTTATTATTTGAGTTTCATTTGATTATGTGTAATAATGGATCGCGATAAATTACGAACTAGTGAATTGGATAGATGCCTTTATGACTATGTAAATGATTCTTCTGGAGATTTATATGACGACGATACTGACAACGACCCTAATTACGATCCCCTTGGACCTTCAACTTCGACTCGTTTCAATAACGCCACTGTATTGAGTAACAATGATTCATCATCAGACCCATGGTTTTTTGCGTATGACTAAATTCTGTAAATTAGCTCTATCTTTTTTTTTATTATTATTATATTTTGATAAAATTTGTTACACATGTTCATTTTTAAATTCTAAACAAAATGATAAGGGCTCCTACAGTTAAAATGTTTCTAGTTTATGCTCCAGGGGAAGCCAAACTTAAAATTTAATTTGTAATTTTTAATTTTTGTATATATAATCTGAAACACAATATACTATACATGACACTAACCCACTGTAATATTTTTTCTATAAAGTGTAAGTATTTTTAAAAATGTTAGTGGAAAAATTATTTAAATATCTTAAGTATTACTATAGTTAAAAATTTTTCTCTGAATGTCTACAAAATCGCATATTTGAGCGCCGTCTTTTTCACATACAACTTTTCAAAAGTAATAAAAAATTTTTTGCACAGACAGAAAAATGTTCAAAAATTGTACGGTCCTCAAAGGGTTAAGAACGAAGAAAGACATGTGCTTCATCTGAACAAATTCTTCAAATGATTGGATCAATATGGTCTATAGATTCACCTATCTAAATGCATTATTGTAATGAAATCAATAGAATTCCTTGGTCATTACATTACGTTAATCATGTCTTTCACTTTCTCGCATATTCATCTTGATTTCATGGGACCTCTCCTTCAAGAATAAAGAATTTTCCTGTCTAAAAATAAACATTGCATGACAAAGTCAAATACTGTATTTAAACTAGCTTAATCATTAGTTAAAGTCAATATTAAAAAACTCATTATTGCTATATAAACATGCTTCAGATAGGACTTACTTTAGTGTGTTTTTAAACTTCTTAAATGGCAAATATCTAATATTTAGGTAAGGCATTAAAGAATTTTACACCTTGATATAATTAAAACTATTTTGAGTGCTACTGTACTTACATCTCATAACACTTAAGTTAACCCTCTGCCTGATGTTGTATGAATGAACATTGGCATGAGAAGATACATATTCAATATGGTATTGCTACTTAATGTATGATTGTAAGATTATACCTAAGAATTTTAGAGAAGTCTTACAATTATAATTAATACAACTAAGGCTGACTTTGAGATCATGAACTTTATCCTTATTAAGATTAAGTCCATTGGCAGAACACCAGTCAATAACTAATTTTGATTTTATATTAGCCTCACCAGTTAAGATTGCAGTATTTTTTAATTTAATACACAGTAATTAATAATGATTAATACACAGGCCTAGGTCATCGGCAAATAGGAAACAACTTGAGTCATCACATATAACATTATGAGGCAAATCATTTATTTAAAGCAAGAACAAGGTAGGCTCCAAAATAGAGCCTTGAGGCACTCTTACAAAGATATTTGGACAAGAAATACAAACAAAATATGTCTGCCAAATATGTCGCTAGGACTTAAGTGGATGGTTGGATGGCTCGTTTTGGTGTACCAGGTTGTAAACAACTGATCAGGGCCATTTTGAACCATGGTTTTTGCACGAGGTTTTAAAGCTGCTTGGTATTGAACATCATCAAACCATGGCCTACCATCAGCAGAGCGACGGTATTCTCAAACATTGGCATCGAACTCTCAATATTTTGGCATCAATAATTTGTAATGGTTCAAGAAAATGAACTGACAGACTTCCTCTTAACCTGCTGTTTTTTTTTTTTTTTTTTTTTTTTTTTTTTTTTTTTTTATTTTTTTGCCAACCAGAATATTTTATTAAATTGGAACTTGAGTCATTTGCCGAGATAATTCAGGAACATCTTTGAGATCTTCATCCCAGAATTACTTCAAAAACACAGGTTCAATTTGTATAGTGTAAATTTACACACCACTGTACGTGTCTGGGTGGGCGGGTCGGTAAATACCACTGTATATGTATGTGCTGGTGGGTGGGTCAATGCCACTGTACGTGTATGGGTGGGTGGTTGGGTCAATTCCTCGGTATCTACATGGGATTGGCTAATGGGAGAAGCTCCTTTTTTCCCTTTCCTCCTGAGACAGTCACATGCTCGAAACGACTGGTTACTTGTAAATAGTTAATTCAAATTTAATCTTATTGCTAAAGGTTGTGATTGTCTGCTTTGATGGATAAATGTTGATACTAACATCATTGTCTTATTTTACTCTTTTATTGCAGGCAATTAAAGTTAAGCTGGCACCAGGAACACCAGGAGAATTCTTTAACAAGGTTCAATATAGTCAACTCTCTGTTAAAACCATCAATAAGGTAGGTTTTATTTTAGCTGATTTTCAACCATTACAGTTTGTAACAGGATATGACTAAATATTTGAGAACGTTAATTCTTTATATATTTTTGTTAGAAATGGGGCATGATAATAGTTAAGTATTTTTGTCTAACTCACATTTGGGTCACAACTCCATTTAATGTCCAAACATTAAATGAAAATGTCCAGATTCTCTGTGATCGTACTCAAGTGGTGTTGCTGCTGATGAGTTGCTATCTGTTTTTGCTGTATATATACTGGGTGTCCAGGCTAGAGGCATCAAGAAATAATTAACTCAGGCAATGTAAGAGTGTAACTTCTTTTATTTTAAAATAACTATGCCAATATGTTTTAAATACAAATAAGATTAATATTTTATTTAGTTAAGTTCAATGTGATCACTAAAAGTTGCTCTCACATGGTCCAGTAGGTAATCAATATCCCACCATGTGTTGTCAGCATTTCTGGCGTTATACTCTCATCTGCATCCAAAATCTTGTGCCTTAGTTCCAGTAAGCGTTGTACTCTTACCTGGTACATGAAACCTTTGATGAACCCCCATGCAAAGAAATCTGGGGGTTAAGATCAGGCAATCTAACCAGCCATGCAATAGGCCCTATCCTACTGAACCAACGACCAGGGAATTGCTCATTAAGCAAATCCCAAACATAATTTTAGTAGTGTGCTGGAGCACTGTATTGCTGGAGTCTTATTCAGGCATGTGAGTTACTGCAAAGTTTTGTGACATGTTCAAATAACTAACTGTGGTCTGTTACTGTTTGTTCTATATAAAAAAGGCCCAATTATTGCATTGTGTATCAGTACCATCCAAACACTCACCTTTGGGGTGTCCCTTTGTGCATTACTGAAGCATGCAGATTTCTTGATCTCCAAGTACAACAGGTGTGTAGGTTTATTTTTTTTTAACTTCACTCACTAGTTCCACATGGGCCTGCAGGCCTGTGCGTGAACTTTAATCAACAAGTGAAGTACAGACTGTTGGCTCAGCAGAGATTCGAACCTTGGACCTTGCCTTCCGCAGTTCGAAAACTTAACCACTGAGCCACCACGCCGGCAAATTCATTTTAAAACAATCTATATAATATTAATAAGTTCCCTAAATTATTATTCCACCCTCAGTGGAATATAAAAGCAGTGGAAGCCAACATTATTCTGCTGAGGTGATAAGAAGCTGGATGAGAATTCAAAAGATTTTGAAGAAATTTAGGATTATCGTAAATTCAACCCAACATTCCGTTAGCAAAATCTAGTCTTAAAGGTTGATAATTTGTCATTAGTTGGTGATGCTGCTGAATCTTATATGCACAAAATTTGAGCCCCTAACTGAAAATGTCATGAGTTGTTGATTTAGGAATTTGCAGTAATCTAGAAGATGATCTAATTGTTATATGTGGTTTTTGATTAAACAAATTTCGCAGTTTGTTAATTGTTTGCACACTTTGTTTCTATAGAAACTTTTCAGTTTTTGGAATTAAAGTTCCATTTAGGGTGTTAGTCCAACCGTCTAAGTTCGGCGCTGGATGGAGTTTAGTTCAACGCTTCGCCACCACTGTCGCCACAGTAGCAAAGTGAATTCCTTGCTGAGAGCATGGGAGAGTAACAGCACTCTTGCTACACGTTCGGAGCTGAAAAAAACGGAAATAACTCCCTAATTTACTATAAATTTTATCAATAAAGATTTTATGTATTATTAATCAACTTTTTCGGCCAAAGATAATTGTACAAATTTCAACTAAAAATTCGGACAGACGTCATTTATATAATTATATTGGGTTGGACTTAAACAATCTTTTTATTATTAGTTTTTATTACCTCTAGATTGATTAGTACCATTTGTTCACTATATTCTGAAAATTTGAATAAAATATATTGCGCAGTTTTTAATGAGTTAGGAACCAAGAGAGGTCAAATTAGCCACTTTGGGTAGCCATATATCCATAAAAAAATGTTTGAATTTTTTCCCCAACACACTTATTACTTGTAACAGGACAAAATATGTTTTTAAAAAAATGTTTTGATCGAACACCCTTAATTGCTATTTTAGGCATTGTGTGTTGAATTGAAAGTTACTTCCAGTGTAAATTAGGTATTTTTAAAGAAAAATGCTGTATTGTGTTTCTAGGTGAACGATTATTGGGAAGTTGAAGTAGCTGGAGCAGTTTATCCTCATATGACTTCAGAATGCCCTTCTGAATCTAACAGCTCCATTTCACAGGACAGACAGGTAACTCACACAAAATGTACAGGGTGTAAAAAAATATGGAAATGCTTTCACAGCTTTTGTATGACTTCACTTCTATAAGTGAAATCTTGTACATAAACATGAAAACAAATTAAAGTCTTTTTGACACCATTAGCGAGATTTCGTCTTTTTAGAAGGGCGGCCAACGAGGATTTGATGAACATCTTCTACGTAAGCCTAGGTCGAGTTTGCTATCAAATGAAAGATCTATTCAAGAGAAATTAATTGCAGGAAACCGGACCTTGAAAGGTTTATCTTTTCCAGAGTAGTGGTCATTTGAATTCCAAGTAACTAATTGAACAGTATTATTTCTCCGCTGTTCAACAGTTTTAAGTAAACTTTTCTGATCAAAAATTACGGAACACAATTATTAAAAAAATTAAATTATCAAATTATTTATGGACAAAAATAATGTTGATGTGAAAGCATTTCCATATTTTTTCCACCCGAAGGCTTTCATACATTTTTTTAGTCTACCATATTACAAAATTTTCATCAAAAGTATATTATTACATTTCTATCTATCTCTTTTTTTATGTTGTTAATTGATCATAGCTGTTTATAATGTCATACAGAGTATAAATATTTAAAGTCCATTACCGACTTGAATGAATGTGGATTTTCTCACAGCCATGTTTTCAGTGCAGTATGAAGCATTTCTGCCTGAAATGAGATAAACTGTCACTCGTTGCCAGATGTATGTTTTCATATACAATAAACTTACTATTTACAGGTCAAGTAAATTGTTACAATTAGGCAAAATTTCAAATTCATTCAAGTCCATGATGTACAGTACAATTTTATGAAAATAAATTGTAGCTAGGCTTGTATAACATTCATATAAATTCGTTTTACATTTTTATTTGAATTTCCAAACATTTACTATAAAATTTAACCATAAGTAATATTCCTGTTTATAACCGTCAGCTATAGAATAGTTCTTCCTCATCTCTGTTGCCACTTCTATTGACATTTAAAAAAAATTTTAGTATAAATAAATGTTGGTGTAGCAATGCTTTTAGTTCAAGTTTCAACAGAAATAAAGCCTCCCCTTTTTTTAAATTGCACACTAGAAATAATTCTAGGAAATGTTCTTAGATTTGAAGTTTATTAATGAGAAATAAAATGTTCAAGAGTGAAGATATTTTACAAAGAAATAAAATGTTTGGATGCAGATAATTTTATAATTAATTCAAACAATATATAAATTTTCTATAAAACCTTCTCATCAGTTGGAATACCTAAAATTGTTATTAGTTTTTATCTCTCGTACTACTTTGCAGCTCGGATAATTTTAATTAATTATGACCAAAATGCATAGATTTACTAAACTATGTTTAGAAAGAGTATGGTTATAGAGAGATTAATGAAATTTCCAATATGTTTAAACAAATAAATTGTTCAGCAGTAATGTTTGCTTCAAAAATATGTATAATTTTAAATTTTTATAATTTTTTTAAAATTTTTATCCTAATAAAAAGAACACTATTAAAAGTACATAGCATTATATTCATCAAAACTGTTTTAAATTGTTTCAATAATTAGTATACAGTAAAGCTTTGATTATTCGGACATCAAAAATCCGGACCGTTAATAATCCGTATTCAATTCTGGCAAAATATTTGTATTAAAAAATAAACATTTTATATTATAAATTAAAGTTAAAACACAACTCATCGTTCCGCTGTGCTTTATAACATGAGTTACATGCCTAATGTGTCTTAGCGATATTTAGTTCACGAACGTCCGAGTCAAATGAACAAATCAGCTTAGTTCGAGTCAAATGAACCAATCAGTGAACGAGTTAACTAGTTTGTTCGTTATGATTTGAACTAGTTCAATTCAAAGTGAACAACCGAGCTGGGAAGGTTGTAATCATACATGATGACTGAGTTTCCAGTCACTTGTAACCTAACCTAAAACTGCCTGAATGGAACAGAAGTCCTTGTTTGTTCATTAGGACGCAAGAAAGAGGATTGCGAATGCATAGCTAAACTGGACCAACAAACAAACTACAGTCGTTGTTAATTGTGACCAATATGGCTCCATTTGAAAAGAAGCATACATTTTTAACTATTGTAACAAAGCTATAAAGTTTTTTTTTTAAATATCTAACTGTATAATTTACAATAACATTTTTAGAACTGTGCATTATAGTGTACTTGGTGGGTTAAATATTTAAATCGTAAGTCTTTAATTAATTTAACAGCTTGGACGTGGCCCAGTCGCCAGCGACAGGGCGGAAGCCAAGTGTGGGTAGTGTGCCGGTCGCCGGGGGGGGGGGGGAGGCGCATTCTTTTCAATGTATTCAGTCTGGTCCAGCCACTCATGTGTTGTGGTTGATTCTTGCGTAGCCACTTGGTAGATACATTGGCGTAATATTAGTCGTATTGGTTTTAGTTTCGGGCGGGTGGCGGTACCGATAGCCGGTGACCGGGCAGGTTGTTTGTTTCACATTTTGTTTTTGAATGTTGTTTGTTTTGTGATTGTGTTTCTATAACATTGTGTCAGTGAAATTAATATTATATTCGGTAAAAATGGATTCCTCCACCACTGGGACTTCTGCTCAGGCACATCAAGTAGGGACTAATACTGAAGACGATTCTGAAGAAAACGCTCCTCTCCCTATATGATGGGGATATAGATCCCATCCAACGTGTTGTTGATGATGATTCAGATGCTGATAATGGTGGTGACGATACTGCTAGTAATGATGACCCTGATATTGGTACAGCTGCTCCAGTCTGGTCGATTTCAACTGGTATGAGGCCTATTACCTTTGTAAAATAAGATGGACGATTGGTTCCAATTCCAGGTAATGGAAAGCCAATTGACTTTTTTAGGCTGTTGTTAGATGATTTTTTTTGGAGAATATTGTAAAATTTTCTAACGATTATGCATTTTAAGTCCTGTATAAGCCAACCCTCACTCCTAAGTCACGCATAAATCAGTGGAAAGATGTATCAGTAGCAGAATTTTTGCACTTTTTATGTTTATTTTTCCATACCGGCACAATCCGCTTGAACCACTTAGAAGACTTTTGGAAGACGGATCCCTTGTTTAAAATTTATCCTTTTAGGCACTTAATGTCCAGGGACAGATTCCAAAATATTATGCACTGCCTATATTTCCGCAATCCACACCAGAAAGAAGGATCCAGCATGTCCAAAGTCCAACATATTGTTGATTACTTCAATTGTAAAATGAATTCCATCTACTACCCTGAACGAGAACTTTCACTAGATGAAGCCAAGGTGCTTTGGCGAGGTAGACTACATTTCCGCCAATATATAAAGGGAAAAAGACATAAATATGGCGTGAAACTTTACAACCTGACAGAGCACTCTGGATTGATTTTAAATTTCACGTATATGCTGGGTCAACAGATGCACTTGTAGGTGGCCAAGGCCATACAGAAAAAATTGTTTTACACTTACTAAAAGAAAAGTTAAACAATGGCCACTCAGTAACCTTGGCTGGCAAAACTGTTAGCGAAAAACACCTACTGCACTGGCACACTACGATTAGATCGTAAGCATATACCACAAGACATCAAGGCTGCCATTCTCAAAAAAGGTGAAATAGTAGCCAGATATGGCAAAAGTGTAATGATCGGGAAGTGGAAGGACAAGCGGGTTGTGTCCTACATTTCAACTCAATATGAAAATGAAATGATAGATTTCCATAATAAAAGGAATGAAATAAAAAGGACAACTGCTATATGAGTGGTGTAGATCGAACCGATCAAATGCTATCCTACTACCCTTGTGAAAGGAAAACCTTACGGTGGTATAAGAAGATCGGGATACACGTTTTCCAAATGATTTTGCTCAATGCCTACAATTTGCATAACAAATACCGCCCAAAAATGCGATTGTACGACCAGATTAGAAGTGATCAGAGCGCTCCTGCCTCCCCTTGACACTGCAGTGGAGACTCCAGCCCAAAAAGGCTTCGAAATAGTGTACATAAAATAGCTGTTAGCCCTGAACGGGATCACCGCAACAGACTCAGAAGGAAAACCTGTAGAATATGTTGGAAAAACAAAAAAAGATTAAAGAAACTACGTACTACTGTGAGAGAGACATGTCCTGACAAGCCTGGTCTTTGCTTAGGCCAGTGCTTTGATGAGTTTCATGGATAAAAACAAGAAAAGGAGACTGGTGGGAGTGTATATAATTAAATAAATATTAAGTGATAGTTTAGTGAAATATGTTTATTCGACATAACATCTAAAAGTGGCAGCTTGAGGAGAACTGACAATGTCAGCTAATGCATAGAGGCATTAGCGGGTGGCGGCCCGGTCGCCGGCGACCGATGGATCCGACATGGACAATTCAACCCATATCCTTCCAGAAATCTATGTTCGACTATGAATCCTGAATTGTTATGTCTAAAGATAAGTCTTTTTGTAAATATCATAATTTAGCCACCGGGGTAGGTTTTAGCCAAGTTGGTACCGCAGTCAATGTGTTACATGTATGTCAATGCAGTAAACTTTAATGTTAGATTAATTTGGTACAATAGTGATGTTTATTCATTATAGTTAATAACATTGTAAGTAAAATAGTTAAAAATCACCATTAGTTTCATTCATGTGCCCTATTTCTCGTCAACCGCTAACGTGAAAAACAGTCAATTTCAGGGTTCCTTTTACATTGAAAAATCGATAATCTATTAATTTCGATATTTCGATAATCCGGAAGGGGTCCGGTCCCAATTAATCCAGATTTTCGACGCTCTACTGTATGTCAAATCACATAATGTTTTTAACATAGAAAACAAGTTCCAATCAATAATTTTGGTTAGCTTCAACAAATAAAACTATGTGAATAAAAAATTACTTGGGTTTTTGATTTTGTTAGATGATAATACCAAAATAATTGTTGAAGAAGTAATTTTCATCACTTTTTTATGACTGTGAATGTTAACTAAAATAACATGAAAACTAATTACATAATTTACAACTTTTACAGTTTTGCTTTTGAAAATTCACGTTGGTGTAAAAGTAATTGCAGCAGCTCTCAGGATGAAGTGGGACCTAACACTTTTCACATCCATCTGGTTTCAGTTTGATGCACATAATATGGCTACGCAAATTATCAGGCATAAGTTTAAAAAATAAATGAACTGAAATAATATACTAATTCCTATACATTAGACTCGCAGAACTTTGAAATGATAGGATGCAAGCATTAAGCAGACGAACGTAAACAAATAACGTAACAACGGAGAAACTTGTATAATAATGTAATTTTTGGTCATCTTTACAGTCTGCCACCATCGCAAAACAAACCACAACTGTTACTGAATACAACAAACAAGGACATACAACTGCAATCTACTGTCCGTTTAAAAAGTATAGCCCGTTGAGTTTAGAACTCTGCCATAAATTAACAAAAATACGTACATAGGATAACGTGAGTTATACCATTATTTTCCTCATTTAATTCTTGGTCTAATGGTGCAAATAAAATGTTTGATGGTTTTGATTATATTTTTAATAGCGTGAACAACAACAAAAAAGTGCCTAGTTTTTTGCAGTTTCTCAGTCATGGCTGTGTTTATAAATTCATATTTAAAAAATCATTTATCCAAGCTTAACCAAATTTTAATACATGATGGTTAGGTATGTTTTCTTCATTATGTGCAAGTTTCAGAATTTGTTTCAAAGACGTAAAAAAGTTCTTATTAATTTACCAAAGCCATTTCTATTTGGGACCTAAACATAAAATTATGATTCTAGTTCCTTTGATACAATGAAGTAATATGTGACTGCGAGATTACACATAATTCGTTTTGATTTTATATCGCTTAATATTTTTCATTAGCAAAATCCAGCCGTTAACGCCTTCATTGTCTCAAGCACTGCTCCGCTGTGGATGGAAACCATGTATTTTTGTTAGTTCATGGCAGAGTTCTAAACTCAACCGGCTATACTTTTGAAACAGACAGTAGTGGATAAAAAAACAACTAACACAGCAGTAAATTCTAGAAAGAGTATCGTGAGCCCCACTCGTGACTAGGAAATCAGTCCTGTGCGCTGTTCATGAGTAATGCTCTTTCTACCACAATGGGTTAATTTTTGTGGTCATCTGATAAAAGAAACAGTGGTATGGAAAGTTTGTTTAATATGTTGTGTTAGTGGATTTGATTACTTAGCCAAGTTTGCTAATTCTTTATCTATCCTATTTTTCTTTAAACTACTTATTTTGCTGATTTGGATGCAGATGAGGGTTATAAAAATAATTGTGAAAAGCAAGTTGCATTATGGGTTTTTTTTAATCAATAAACAAGTGAGAGAAATACTTAAATTTATTTAATCAAGGTTAAAAATATCATTGTTTAAAATATTTTGACCTTTTCCGTTAATTCACTACCACTACTTTTTCCGTTCTTTATTTTTTATACAAAATTATTGATAATTTTAATTGTAAAGGTATAAGTATAATATTGAGTTTTACTCAAGCTATAAATATAGTGCTTTTATTGAGTTTTGTTATTGTTGTAATTTGCACTGACAGAAGTATTTATTTTATTTAGGAAACGGCTCAAACTACTGCTCCTGTGTTCTCCAAACTATTACCAGCGGATGTATTTACTGAGGTAAGGCTTTAATGTTCTACTAAATCAAATTTTAGAACAATTATTTATGTTTGTATGAAGAAAATTAAACAATTTGATTTGATATAGCTTCTTTGATACATAAATAATAGTCCTGTTGGTTATGTGAAAGTTTACTTAGTCATTATTATGATGCCGATCCTCAAGATATGGGTGATTATGAATAGCGAATTAGTGTGATGAATCTCGTCATTGTTACTAACAGTGGTTAATTGTTCCTTGTAAAGAGGTATTTATTAATAGCCAGGGCAACTAAGGGACCTACAGCTTTACGTGGAATCTAAACCATATAGTATTTGTCTGCTTTTCATCTAATTAATGAGCCTCGTACTGATTGAACAATTAGTCTGTGCTCACCGCCTGTGACAGCTGTCAGCTGGACATAGGTGAGAAGTGAAGAGGGGGCTCTTTTATGAAAACATTAGCCTACTCAAACAGTTGTCTCGATGGAGTGTAAAATCTATATTATTATTATCAGCTGATATTTATTATTGTAATATTTGTTAGTAATATCATTGATTTTATATACAAATAGATTTCCCATTCAATGTTAAATTTTAAATCTCAAAATTTCAGCTGCTTTTGTGGTCCATTGTGTCTGCTTTTCATCTAATTAATGAGCCTCGTACTGATTGAACAATTAGTCTGTGCTCACCGCCTGTGACAGCTGTCAGCTGGACATAGGTGAGAAGTGAAGAGGGGGCTCTTTTATGAAAACATTAGCCTACTCAAACAGTTGTCTCGATGGAGTGTAAAATCTATATTATTATTATCAGCTGATATTTATTATTGTAATATTTGTTAGTAATATCATTGATTTTATATACAAATAGATTTCCCATTCAATGTTTTATTTTATCAATGGAAATCAAGCTAGTGTATTTCCATGTAAATGTAATGCAGTTTAAACCAGCTGTAGTTGCGGGCCTCACTAACTAACAAACTTTCTGGCACAAATATTCCTATTAGATGGAATATCTATTGTAGGTGTATATAATCAAGGGTATATACCCTATATAATCAAGGGTATTAGTAACAACACTGTCATATGTTCAATCTCAGACTAATTGTTCAATCAGTACACCGTTCTTTTTTAATCTGAACCATATGAGAATTGTGTGTCATATTTGGTCATGAGTAACAATATCATGATAAGTTGCAATCATTATATTGCAGTTGTTTTATTTAAATCAAAGTCATTTCATTATTTTAAGTATAAAGCTTGAAATCTAATAGAATTTTATACAAATCTTTCTGCTCAGCTTCAATTCTTTCCGGACAAAAGTTTCTCCTGTTTTGGTCAGTATTCAGTTCTCTATCACTATTTGTTTAGCTTGATTCATTATTTCTTTTGTCCTTAAAATTAATATTATTTTCATATTACAATAAGATTTAATTCAGATAAAGCTTAAATTATGTAGCCTTTTTCAAATCATTGGCATACTAATTAAAAATGTTAAACAAAGAATAATATCTCAAGTTGTTACAAATTAAAAAGTTCATACTACTAAAATAACTTTGATTGTTTAGGTTTGTATAAAACATGTGGATTCTGAATACCTGGCTGTAATTCCAGTTGCTAAACTCCCTGAGTTAAAGCTGTTCTCTGCCCAACTTCAGATAGAGGCAGAGATGGCTGCCCCTATCACACCTGCTTTAACCAAGTGTCTGGCCCTCTGTCCCGAGAAAAACCAATGGTCAGTATCAATACCACTTGCTGTACTTGTTCATACTAAATGCTTAAATATTTCGTAAACAGATTATGAGATTCAAATTAGATAGCTAATTGAAGAATAAAATATCACTCTGGACATCTACAATAATAATACAGGTAAATGATTTAATTTAATTTTATTCAAATGATGATTGACAGTTGCAAATAAATGAAGCAGTCCCAGACCAAGGCAAGCAAAGAAAATGAATCTACTTTGTATCTGTCTTACATACAAACTGGTTAGTGTCTATTGACCGGAAATGCTGGAACATATATTCTAGATCTATTCCCACCTGTCTTTGTACATTATGGCTTCTGAGACAATAGATAAAATGTATTCTTTACCATCTAAGAAAGTCAGAGTCCTATAAATAAATAAAAGTAAAAGCATTCTTTGACACCTTACATATAAATACATTGTGTGAGATGGAGTTGACCTTTTTGAGTATGGAAACCACCTAAAAGAACAAAATATTCTAATTTTATTACTCCAAGAGACAAAATAACACATGTAAATATTCTTTCAACTTAATTTTGTGTGCTCTACTTTATATTATGATAGTACTTCACCATGAGTTTTAGAACTAAGTATTGAAATAGTAAATACCTGGAAGAAAATTTCATGGTGTTACTTATTTTCTAGATAGAAAAAAGTTGCTTGTATCAATTATAATCAATTATGAATTTGCTGTAAAAGTATATCTATAAGTTTTTCAAATCACAAATCTTGTATTACAAAAGATGTATTTATTATTTTCAGATGTGAAACTCTACAACAATGTGCTTTCTATCATGTATTTTTTTTTTGTAATTGTAAATGTCCTGGTTGTGTTAAACATGTTAAAGCCTATTTTACTAACTATAACTGAACTATCAAGTGCCATTGCAATAAAAACAAAACAATAGATGGAATGAAAAATTTTGGTAACTATGAAGTGTCTTGTACCTACTAAAATTTGAAAACTGCTCGAAATAGGTAAAGAATTGGCTATATTTTCACTAGATATGGTTTTTTATTCTTTGGAAATTATGAATTTTACAAAAAAATTAAAAAAAACATTGTTACAACTTGTAGTATTTTTATTACATATTTCCATTAATTTAAATAATATTTTAATAATTTTTTTAAATTTGATGTGTTTGGAGATACAACAGAAGAACTACTTTTGCGGTGAATTGTGGTTAGCGGCCATTACACGATCATTATGAACACCAACTATTAATCACAAAAACCAAATACACCTATATTCCCGCCGGAGACACGTCTTTCAGACCGTCCTGTAGGCCAGATACCTGAATTTAATGCAAATTAGGAATTTTTATAAAGTAAATAGTCCATTAGACTAATTTAGATTATGTGTAGTTAGTTGAGTAAAAAGTGTCTTTTTTGACAGAAAAAAGTAATTTTACTGAAAAACTAATTATTTATTCGTTTTCAGCTTAAATAAATATGTAAAATGAAAAAATGATAAAAATAATTATTTTTAAATAGGGTTGGATTTTTTCACGAACAGATAAAACACTAGTTATTCAATTGTTTGTTAAAAAACAAGTTTTCCAAAGTTGAAATCAATCTTATCAAGAGATATAACTCATATTTTACCACCTTTTCAACAAGAAATTTTTTTTATTTTTTTTTTTTTTCAGAAGTGGCTGGAAAGTGCATAATTAGGCCCTACTCAAATGAAATTTTATATCTTTCTAGTAACTTAGAATATGATACCATTCTACGTTGTATCATGGACTTGGTTGAGCCTGTTTTCAATTTAAATGAACTCTTGCAATTGGTCTTGCACCTTCGTCTGTTGCATTTTTATTAAAATAGTTTAAAATTATCGCTGCCGTGCAAAATTTGTTTACACTTATCTCGGCCAGTCAGAAGCCAGTCAAAGAGTTCATTTATTTCATCAGTTTGTTCATTCTTTGTAGTTTGTTTGTTCAGTGTAAATGTGTGCGTGCAATCCCCTTTCTTGCGTCATAAAGACACTAACCATTCTGTTCCAATCTCGCAATTTTAGGGTAGGTTACAACTGAACTGCGTCTGATTCGGACTCAGTCATCATGAGTGATTGCTACCTTCTCAGCACTGTTGTTCACTTTGATTTGAACTTGTAACTTTTAAAACAGGTTATTCTTAAACCTAAAGATGTAAATCTAATATTTTGAGAAATACAACTACTCGATTGAATTTTAAGTAGTTTTGGAAGCTTCAAGCCAAGCTTGAGTAGTAAAATACTTGAACAAATACTCAAAGTTATGAGTTCTCGCATACCCCTAATTAATAATATAATAATGTTTTACTCTTTCAACACGCAATCTGTAACAATCCTCATATATTTCAAATGACAACCCAGACAGTCAAGTTATTGCCAACGCAAAAACTAAAGGGAAATAGCAAAATTAATATTGTCAATACGGATATGAACAGTGTGATTAAGCACTACAGAACAGACCCTACAGTCGGTTTTGCGCACTCCATCTCAGAAGATAGACATATGTCTGCCGGAGTTGCGGTTGTTTTTCGGACAAACTTTGGACGACCCCTACTTGGTGATCGCATCTCAAAACACTTAGCTTGCCAGAGCGTTACAGATGGAGCAAAAGTTTATAGTCTGATAACAAAAGAAAATTATTTTGACAAACCGACTCCACAAGACTACAGAACAGCTTTCAAGAAATTCCAAGACCACTTCAAAGCTCAGGGATTGAAGACCTTGTTTTGCTCGACAGTTGGATGTGTAAGAGATCTTGTCCCACCTCAAACATTTGCAAGACACATAACAAACTTCCAGACAGCTACAAGAGCGGATGTGCACATTATTTCATGTGAACAGAGAACAGCACAAAGACCACTATGGAAGGGGCTAACACACCAAGAGTTCCTGTTGACCTTAAAAGCTAGCATTGAAGCGGAAAGCGATGCCGAGTGCCAAATTATAACTGACTTGAGCTCTTCTCACTCTGCCTCTGACTCAACCACAACACCATCTCCACCTCGATCCAGCAACAACCTTCAGACACCTTGTGTACACTCCCATTCATCTACCAGCCCATCTACTGGCCCAACTGTAACACCGGGTCATCTGCAATACAGTGAAGTGGTGGAAAGTGTTAACAAAAAGCAGAGTAATAGTGCTTGTGAAATTGCTGACAATGTCAACATATCTGTAAATGTCGATTCTGATATAGTAGATGTAGAAAGTCCCTCTCAAAGCAACTCACAAACAACCTTCCAGGATACCCCTACATCCCACCTAGCTTTTAACCAGACTTTACCTTTAAACTCCAAAACCCATCAGAACATAACGATAAAATAAATAACTGTACACCAGCAGCACAAAAATTACACACATTGAAAATTTTCCACCTTAATATTCAACATTTGCCAAGTAGAATAGAACCTCTAGAAATTACCATCCAAGAGATTAATCCAGATATAATTGTATTATGTGAGCATAAAATGAGAGGTCATGAATTTGAGTTTCTTACTATAAACGGATACAACATCAACTCCTTTTATTCACGTAGCTTAAATTCTGGAGGGGGGGTCATTATACTTTCAAAAAATAGTTTAAAAATAAAAAATTGTAAGATTAAAAGTTTGTTTTTGCCATCTATTACACAATTAACATCTGAAAAAGAATTCGAATGTTGTTTGATTCAATTTAAATGTGACTCTTTTTCTTTTGTGCTGGCTGGTGTATATCGCTCTCCTATCTCTGATGTTAATATCTTTTTTACTAAACTAAATTCTTCCCTGGAAATTCTTTCCAAAGCATACAGTAATGTAATTGTGACTGGAGATGTCAACATAAATGTATTAGAACCCAACTGCAACAAGTTTAGGTTACTCAATGATATTCTTGCCTCACATAACTTTAAATACTTAGTAAATTTTCCAACTAGAGTTACGGAAAACTCTGAAAGTGCGATTGATAACATTTTTATTAATTTTAATCCCAACAACATGCAAGTAATTGGCATAAACACTCAAATTTCAGATCACGATGCTCAACTACTAACTTTTAAAATACCTATAAAAAATTCAAATAATAAACCAATAATCAAAACAAAAATAATATTTTCTGAAGAAAACTTGAAAAGATTTTCAAACATGCTGAGTCAAGAAAGCTGGGAAGAGATTTATTCTGCACAAGTAGATTCTAAATTTAATATCTTCCATAACATTTTTATGTATTATTTTGACGTATGTTTTCCAACAGTCAAATGTAGAACCACCGACAGAAAAGTTCCTTGGAACACAGCTGAATTAACATCAGAGAGGGAGAAAATCATAGAAATAAGTACATTAGGGAGATTAACCAAAAATGTGAATACAATAAATCTAGCAAAAGAAATGAACAAAGAACATAGAGGAAACATTTTAAAGGCTAAACAAAGTTATATGGATGATAAAATTTTTAACTCCAAAAACGTCTGTAAGACAACTTGGAATCTAATTAATACAAATGTAACAAACAAAATGAATGCTGTTAAGAACATTGAAGAGATAGAGATAGATGCACAACTATGTAAAGATCCTATTGTTATATGCAATGCTTTTAATGATCATTATGTCAATGTGGTTGAGTCAGAAGTCATTCCAAAAATAAATACACTTAATATACCTGTACCCAATTTTGTAAGGCATAATCAAAAATTGAAATTCCGATGTGAACCAATCAGTGAGACAGATATCAGTAAAATAATATCCAAATTTGATAATAAAATTTCGTCTGGCTTTGACAACGTTCCTATAACTGTAATAAAATATGCTCAAAATTCACTTCAAAAGCCCCTTGCGCACCTAGTTAATTCATCTTTCATATCCGGCATATTCCCAGACAAATTAAAAATTTCAAAAATAAAACCACTACATAAAAAAGGAAATCAATTACATATATCTAACTATCGCCCAGTGGCCTTGTTACCTGTTATTTCTAAAATTTATGAAAAGGCCATGTATATTCAACTCGTCAACTATTTAGAAAATAATAATTTGCTTGACAAAGAGCAGCACGGGTTTAGATCAAACCACTCTGTAATATCAGCCGCTGCTACATATGTTGATTCTATAATTAATTCAGTTGACAGAGGAGATAAAGTAATTGGGATATTTATGGATTTAAGTAAGGCTTTTGACAGTGTCTCTCATCAAAAGTTGTTGGTAAAACTCGAAGGGCTGGGAATTATCGGAACGCCGTTAAGGTGGTTTCAATCATATTTAGCTAATAGAAAACAGTTTGTTGAAATTATGAATATAAACAATTACAACCAGTTAATCCATATTAAATCACAGTTAAGAACAATTAAACATGGTGTACCTCAAGGCTCCATTTTGGGGCCGTTACTGTTTCTCTGCTATATGAAAGGGCTACCTAGTGTAATTTCTAACGTTACAAAAAATACCATTTGCTTATATGCCGATGATGCCAATCTTCTTGTTAGTGGAAAATCAAATCATGAGATAGAGACTTCTGCCATAGATATCCTGAGAGATATTAGGAATTTTCTATCAAATCACCAATTATTGCTAAATCTTTCTAAAACTAATTTTACATATTTTAATATAAAAACCAGTATCAATCCGATATTACCAACTCTGCAAATGGACAGTGTAGAAATAAAAAAGGTTGAAAATATCAAATTTCTTGGATTGCACATAGATAGTAAATTGAGTTGGAATCATCATATTGATCATGTGGCAAACAAAATTTCATCAGGCTTATTTGCACTTTACCGGCTATCCAAATTTTGTAAACTTGAATCATTAAAGCTAATTTACTTTGCCCACATTCATTCACATTTATCTTTTGGAATTAATATCTACGGAGGAACTTCCCAAACTAACATGGACAGGCTTTTGATATTACAAAAACGTGCAATCCGCATTATGTTGAAATTAAATTGGCAAGAATCGGTTAAGGATAAATTTACAGAACTAGGTATAATGACTGTATACAGTAACTATATTTATCAATGTATTTTGTATACTGTTCAAAATTCAAGCACTGTCTCACTGGTAGGGGATTTTCACGAATACTTCACAAGGAATAGAAATAATTACTCTATACCATCTCATAGACTAGGATTCTTTGAGAAAAAACCAACATACACAGGCATAAAAGGTTATAATTCTCTTCCTAACATCTTAAAAAACTTTTCCAACATTAAAAAATTTAAAAATAATCTAAAAAATTACTTTTTAACAAAACCTTTATATTCAGTTGATGAATTTTTCCACGGAGACTACTTACATTAGCATTATTATGATAAGTGATAAGGATGATAATTTATATATATGATGACGCCATTCTTTGTACATGATTACAAATGATGAATAAAGACGATTTTCATTTCATTTCATTTCATTTCATTTCATTTCAAATCAAGTTTTTGAGACATATTTTATCAACAGGTGCCGAGGACGCATTGTACATCTAGAACCCTTGCATGTTAAATTTGTGGACTTTGGCATGACTCAGGCATGCAATCCAGCCAATTTACGGGAGATTTCATCTGATCTCACATCAGTTGCACCATTTGTAAGTAACAAATCTGTCTTTAAAAAATGAGCTGTAAAATTGTAAAAAAAGGGATAAAGTTTAATTTATATGATAAGTAAAAGAAAAAGATATATTTTTGGGGTTATTTTTAGAGCACTGTACCTAGGATTTTAGTAAAAAAGGAAAGTAGAGCAGCATAACCGATAAAATAGCAAACTGGAGAAAGGCACCAACACAATACATTGACAAACAGATAGTCAGTGAAATATTTCAGATTCACTTGACTCCTTCAGTCACAAGGCCACTGGAACTGGATGTCACGCTTGGAGTGGGTTGATGAGTTACAGCCAAAATATTGAGCACTTAACACTAGGGATGGACGAGAGGAGATTTTTAGGTTCGGGAGGGAAACGAGAGGGAAATTAATTTCCTTCCAAATTTCGGGAGGGAAACGGGAGGGAAATTAATTTCCTCCCAAATTTCGAGAAATTTTCGGAGGGAATTTTTCCCAGCTTATCATACATTAATTTTCAAACTTAGTAGATAAAACAAATAAACCAAATCATTTTATAGTAATAATAATTAATTGGTATGTGATCTAGTAGGAAATTCAACCATTAATGTTAAGGCACATTTATGTACTCCTTATTTTATTAAATCTTTTTTATTTTTTGCCTGCTATCCACAAAACAGAAAAAAATCAAACAGGTTTAGACTAAACAATAACAGATTACACACTTAATAAACAAAGCAATCTTATTTGATATAACTGAATTAAAAGTGTAAATTTTAATTAAAATCATCATAAAAACTAGACATGGATGAATTCTTCAATTAATTAACTGAACTACATTATAACTAGGAACTGAAGTTGCACACAGAGCCAGCATCTTGGCAGTCCCTTCCTTATTCCCCTATTCCCCCCCCCCCAAAAAAATCCTCACGGATAAACTTAGTAATTATTACTGCACATGTATTGACTATTGTAGAGATGTGCATTTGTTTTAATTCTATTAATAACTGCCGCTGTAGTCATAAGAAAGCAACCTCTATTTCTTCTCTGTGATTGTCAACTAATCACACAGGCGGTCGATCTGGTTTATCTGGTAGTTCCGATCACGGTAGCGAAGCTTATGGGCAAAAGCTGGATCAAGTGATTCTACGATTCAGGCGTCATCGCCAAACACAGTCGATTGCTTTCAAAATTGTCGCTTTTCAACAGAAAATTGATTTTGTATACGCCATAAAAAGTGGATCTGTAGTTATTTTATTCAGTAATATAATAATGGTTATAATAAACCGGAAATAAGCTGTGAAATATAATCAAATTTGTAAATCTAGATGCCAAAATACCGGTAGTTTAATGGATCGATAGTAATAATTTAATAATTGTGCACCTAAATATAAATTTAAAAGTCGTTTGCGATCAATTATTTTTAATAAATTATGATCGGTAATGAATGTGTGCAACTCGAACTACTTCGATACATAGAAAGATAATCATTTCATCACGAGGAATTTCTGACGTATTGGAGTGACAACGGTATACGTAATCGGCAAATGTATGCCTAGCAGACGAGATGCAATCTGAAATATCAGCTAAATGCCAACTGGCAACTGGTGATACAAAGTAGATTTGTGCAGCTAAATTATAAATTTATGAAATATACACAAGAAGTATGATAAAGTTTCGGTTCAATAAAAATTATGTTCCTTATTGCTAAATCCGTCCGTTTTAATAAATAAATAATAATATAATCTTTGATTTGGATTGAATTGTTTTGCATTTAACATCGACGTAGTAGTAACAATTATGATCATGGAACCGTTCACTGAGTTCACAAATCAAAATTATCGTATTGTAATGCATTTTACACTCCATCTGTGTTACTTTCTAATCTAGTCAGGAAACCGATCGACAGTTTGACAGAAGAAAATATCGTATGCCTGCAAATGTTACATGCACATTTGGCGATCCAAAGTGTTCACAAACAGATTACTAATTGACATTCGCTACAGCTATATCTACTTATTTTTTATTCAATTGAAAATAAATAAATATTGTTACGTCGCACGATACTTGAACGCCATCACGATATTTTATATGATATGATACGATATTTTCTTCTGTCAAATCATTGGATGATTCCCTACTCAGAGTAAACACCTAAACGGATCACAATCACCTCACGGGAAATATACGATAATTTCATATCGGAAACGAGCAGAACGGTTCATTGTATGTACATGAGAGAAATGGACTTTTGTCGTGGGAAGGAAGATTTGTTGTTTTGTTGGACAATGGACAGTAAAGTGACCTGTTCTCGGGAGCAGTTTGATTGAATGATTTTACGTTACTGACACACACACAAACATTGGAATATAGGCCCACTCAGTTTTCGTTCATTATCATTTGGGTTTCGGTCAACAGTTCTGTCCTATACTAGATTTGTTAAGTTGGATCATAGATCTCGGTAACTTGTTCGACTTTAATAGTTTTTTTTTAGCATCGTGATCCGGATATCTCGTTCACTTAGATGAGCCTTGTCAAATGAACGGGTCGAGAGAACGTCACATCTACGTTCGACCCCAACTGTCGACTCCGACAGTCAGTCGACAGTCACTACGTAACTTCACTGCCACACTATAAGCAATAAATTACATTCCACGGTAATCGAGACACAAGCCTATCATAATTTTATTAACCTTTCATTTTAATTTATATTGATTGAAAAAATCCGAACTTGACCATGAATGTCGATTATAACCGTGTTGTTGAGATCGAACTATTTAGTTGGTTACATCTTAGAAAAACTCTCGAATAGAATTCCCGATCGTAACAAAATTTCCTTCTCGCAGGACGAGAATTATAATTTCCCGGGGAATTCCCAAAATTTCGAGACTCGTCCATCCCTACTTAACACTAAATGATTTTTCACTTCACTAAAAAAAGAACTAGTTGAAAAAATATTTTGAGACCACTGGACTCTTCTTCAGTCATTAAACAACTAACTGGATTCATAGTCACATTTGAGGTGGATGGATGAGGTATTGCCAACTGTAGTGCACTTAAACACTGAAATGTCACTTCAGCCATTATTATATGATAAAATACCTCATTCATCTACCTGAAATGTGACTGAGTATCCAGTTGTTTAGTGACTGAAGAAGGGGACAGTAGCCCCAAAATGTTTCACTAGCCAGTTTTTTTGTGATATGAATGTGTTTCTATCAACAGTTTACCAGGCATTCCTTTCATTACTACTGAAATCCCATGCACAGTTCCAAAAAATTAACCTGTATAATAAGGTATATTGTATTTTGCTGCTGGTAGTAGAAAGAGGAGCTATGATTTTTACCTAATATTGAGGTTTGGGTGGGTCTCTAGATTTGGTAATCCACTGATTAGCACCCTCCGTCCTTAAAAGCTAGGAGTTGTTACATTCTGCAGGAAGTGATCTGTCCATCCCAGTTTTCTATCCCAGTCAATGTTCTATTGATTAATGTCACCTAAAAAAATAATAACGTCTAAGGAAGCTTCATTATACAGTAATATACACATATAATATAACAACAATAATAAGTCAAGTGTTAGCACAGTTTCTGTTACCTCATAAACATCGGTTGAGAGTGCAACATGATATGAATATATTTATTACGCTTCGCCGGTCATAGTATTTAGTTTGATAACTTAAATAAATCAAACTTAGTATTTTTTTTTTTTGAAAAACAATGATTTAACTAGTGAGAATACGCACCTGAGCGTCGTACTTGGTCAGGAGTGTTTTTTACTGTACATCTGAATTCACAGTCAGAAATTTTTTTAACTAAGTGTACCTTCTCAGAATAGCCTTTGTATCTGTAAAATAAACAGTTTATTCTGCCTCTTTTTCCACAGACCTTTACATACCCCTTCAGTCTAGACCAGTGAGCGGAGTGCTCAGGTGCTTGTGGTAGCCGTACAGTTATTTTTGCCAACCAACCTTTTAATTCTAATAGTTATTTATTGGAGAGATGTACGTATTCCTATTAACCTAAAATTGTATTCTAATAGTTAATAGTTCTTCTTACGTCTATACATATAATAAACATGAACCATTTTTATCGTTTATATTTAGTATATATTGCTACTCTTTTGTAAGCCATGGATAATGTCGACAAAATATTCGAATGTGGCTAAATGATGATGAATTTTCGGAGCAAGACGAAAGACAGTTGGTGAAGAAGCAATATTAGATGAAGGTATTGAAGAGTAAGATGGGCAGCAGTTTAGTGACCACCAAACTGATGGTGAGGCTGAAACAATGGCCATATGTGGTGAACATACTATGAATACTTGCACCGGCTGTTGTGATGAGCATTACCCCCAAGAGTACTATGAGAACTGGTTTGTATATGTAAGGATTGATATGTGTTTTATTATATTCATATAGATTTATTTAGTGCTGTTTATGTGCTACTTCTAATTAAACATTGTTATTATACATGTGAATGAGTACTAATTCATATTACTTTATTCTTACATATTATATAAATAAAAATACTTGATTAAAGTTTGTGCAATATTTATTAATTTACTTAACTAATACAATTTTATCCAAAAAAAGTAAATAGTTAATTTAGAACAGCTGATGTTATGTATAATTATTTACTACTGTACTCAATTATTTTTAATTTAAAAAGTTCAGCCTATCACAATTTTATTCAATTTGTTTTTATTTAACAGCTATTAATCAAATATACAGATCTATAAGAATCCCATGGGAATTTTTGGAGGCCATTGGGACGGAGTCCTGAGGTTAGAGAGGAAAATCCTTTCTTAGTAAGCTTCTAGGGGCCAAGATAAATTTATGTACAACATTTCAATTCAATTGGACGTATGGTTTTGGAGAAATCGTAATGAGTGGTAAATGGCTTTATATATATATATATATAAATAACCAGTGCAATGTAACTTGTTTTAATTAATATTATACTTTTCTGATTTTTATAGGTGGTTTGTATTAAACCGAAAAATGCATCTCTTGAAGAATTATGTGAAAAAACAACATTTTCTGTCAAACCATTATATAAGGTAAATTTAAGCTGTTATCTTCTGTAACCTTTGAGTATTAATTAAGATATCTATCCTAAATTAATCTAAATATATATTTTTAGTAAAGGATAATATTCAACAATTTATACATAAGTTATGGTTTGTTGTCAGCTACTATTATTAATTTTAAAATGTAGTCATCATTCAGTAGTTTACTTCTGTATAGTTAAAACATCATAAATAAATACTGTGAATATAGGAATTAGTTAAAATTGTGAATATGCCGATTTTATTAAATTTTATGATTTCTTATTTTTGCAAATATTCACAATCATGATCTGTTTAAAGAATTAGTGAATAAAGTGTTTTTGTTTATGAAATATTTTTCTGTTGTTTTTATCTATATGCTCAGGTAAATTCAATAACCAACTTTTTTCTATAACTAAATATAAAAATTAGTTGAAAGATATAACTGAAGAAACTGCATTAACATTATGAGAACTTATGACATTTAACAATGCAGCATTTAATATGTTTATTTTTAAATATGACACGATAACCAATGTGCTTATTTTACAAACACTGGTAGATAATGATATTTTATGGATTTTAAATATATTTTAATTAAGATTTTTGTGAAATAATCTGAACAAAGTATTCATGCTGCCTTAAAAATATGTGAAGGTGCCCAAATAGTGACAGTTTTTATTGTACTTCATGTGTTCATCTGTGAAGCCATGGGGCAATTGCCATTATTTCCCACTTACCCTAGAAATCACTCTGACTTCCCATCTCTTCCTTTCCAATCTGATTCAATTTCGTTATATATAACTATAGCATATATAACAAATAATAAGGTTAACGTACCTTTTGTCGTCTTCAGCTACAAAATCTTCTTAATTGGATTACCGGTTTCAGAGTAAAAACTCCATGTTCACTTCCATTGTACGTTGTCAATTATTATATACATAATTACTATAGCATATAGTTATTATGTATATAATAACTATATGCTGTTAAGCATAAAAAAGACATTGTGCACGCTACCATATAATTGTACTATGTATTATAGATTTTCGTGTGTGTTACACTTCGTTAAAATAGGGCCCCATTTTTAAGAGTGTGGCCCCTAAAAGTCCCAAAAAGGCACCTATTTTTTTTTTTTTTTATCAAAGTCTGAATAGACACCCTGAACAATGACTACACTGGTTCATCTAAACTCATCATACTCATGCGCCCATATCTTGACGATTGGCGTCTTACTAATGAATAAAAGTTGAGTGTAGAGGGTCCTATGTTACTATGTGATCCATTGGTTGGATACATTCAATAAAATTTTCTTAACTGGATATTTGACTATTTTTTTATTATAAGGCTAAGAATGAATATGAAAATATTTAAAACAAATAAGATAATTAACTAAACACAACGTTAAAAATTATTGAATTTTTGAGTCAATAACATTATCATATATAGTGTGTGGTTTGTTGTCAGCCTTAACCTCGTGCAAAAACTCAGTGATGTTTTCACCCGCAAGAGACTGGATAGTCAAAATTGTAAAATTTGTTCAATGGTGTTAGGCTGAAACACAGTGAGCATTCACAATACTTGGAAGTCAATTTATGTCAATATCTATGTTTAAAAATTCACCCACAGAAAGCTACAGCTAAAGTGAGAACCAGAACTAATATTTTAGAGGAACTTGCTGCATCAACGTGAGGTGTCAAAACACAAGTTCAGCGTACTACAGCTTTGCCTCTGGTTTATTCCAATGCTGAATATTGTGCTTTCCTGTGGGTAAGCAGCAGACATGTACGAGAGGTTGACATGCAACTAAATAGATCAATGAGAGCTGTCAGCGTTTCCCTTATTGCAACCCCTCTATTCCATGGCTTCCAGTGCTGTCCAACATAGCTCCTCCAGATATAAGATGCAAAGAAGCACTTCTAAGCGAGCGTTAACTTAGAATATGTTTGAAAGCTGAAACAAGTCTCTGATGTTAGACCCTATGGCTGTCATCGGAGGAATGAACCTTCTTTGACAGAAGAGAGAAAATGCAATTACTGGAAATATAAGTAGGAAATGGCAAATGGTCAGCTGTGTGATTGTGAAGTCGATGTTCAAACTTGGAGAAGTAGGTGTTTAATGGTTACATAACCTGAATTTGGCTCTGTGACAGGAGATTGATTTTTAACCACCAAGACGCAGGTATTTTGTCCTGTAGATTTTATTTTATTTAGACATTGTTTATTGGTATGTTTTTTAATGTTATTAGTTTGGTGGCTGGCTTTGAAAGTTAAAAAAAATGTATATATGTATATATATCTGCCTGAAAAATTCCTGATATGAAAGTGATCGTCCCCTTAATGATTTGTGGAAACCACAAAAACTGAAACCGAAGAATTAACATTTTTCCATCAGTTCTTGGTCCTTGTTTTTTTGTCTAGAACAGAAAACTGACCTACCTTGTCAGGTGATAAAACCAATAGCACATCACTTTGATTTTGAATACTAATACCAATTAACCTTTAGTCTGGTCAAACTTAACACCTGTCGATTTTGTACAACTTTTATTGTAGAAGTGGGCTGGGTGGAGACTAGGGAACTACCAGTTTACTGGATTCCTTGTTTCACCATCTGACTTGGATTAATGACCACATTTTCTGCCTAGCTAGACAATACAGAAGGATTGATGTAACCCTTGTCAAAAAATTTTTTTCCCTTGAGTCGTTTTTGGCACCGCTTTATGAATGCTTTTCGGATATTTGCATTTAAGCATATCTGCCCAAATAAGTCAGGTAAATAATAAATCATGTTGAATATTAATTATAGCTTTGGTTCGGATTTAACCAAATCGGATTTTCAGAACTCCACATATCTCTATTTTTAAAGTGTGTTTCCTCAGTTTTAAATTTTAATTTGATGCATCTAGACAACTTTCAAAAGCAATTTTTATTCA